>JAPYZJ010001524.1:0-26817 GCA_030522765.1 Ophioninae sp. B BG-2022a | reverse complement strand
TTTTGTTTCGTTTCTTTGCTGCTTTCGTTTTCAGTTCTTCGCGGTCTCTTACTCCTTTGTTAGTCGCTGCAAAGCCCGCATGCTTGTTAAAGCGCACGCGCAGGCGCACGCGACACCCACACACGTACACATACGCAAACATCACGCCGAACGGTCACTCTCTCAACTACGGATGTCTCACGCGCACGATTCACTTCCACGCCAAATCAAATTTTTCTAACGTCTTTTTCTCACTCCCCTCCACCCGCCCTTCGCCCTCCGCCAAAAAACGATACAGATATCAGAAAAACGTTTGCGGACGCACACCCGCGAAAACACGCATACCCATACACGCGCACACGTATACGACAAGGCGGAAAAAGGGGCAAGGGGCCAATAAAATTATTTCACTATGTTAACGATAGTCTCACACGCACGCAAGACGACAGGCTGTTTTCGTCACTTTGGAAACTTGGAGCACGTCTCGTGCGAACGAAGCGAACCAAATATCATGGATAAAGAAAAAGCATTGTTTACAAAATTCGGCGACGACTGTAGCGGTGATATTTTTTCGTCCTCCTCGACTCTCCCGCCCCCCTCGACCCCTCCGCCGCCACACCCTATTCACGAACGTGTTCCAAGAATCCTAAGCCTCGATGGGGCACACAGAGACGAGCACGACACAAGCGACGTTTAGTAGAGAGAGAATATATATCATAGAGAGCATATATCATAAATAGCAAATATGTATATATATATATATATATATCGTATATACACATATCATAGCGAGAGAAAGAGAAAGATAGAGAAAAAGAACTGTGATAAAAGAAGTTTCGGGGCTAATAGGGTTTGGGGGGGGGGGTCAACGAATATTTTGAATTGCACGTGCATACATACGTATAAATCGTTTGTATGCAAGCACAGACATCGTGAATTCGTCGTTACGAAGCATTGTTAAAAGAGCTGCGGGGCATGGGGGGGGGGGTGGATTCTAGGAGCAATTATATTGCTGCATGCGTGTATAAATGGTATTTGTTAAAGAAGGCGATGATGACGACGACGACGACGACGGACGACGACGACGATGACGACGATGATAAACATTATAATTATAACGAACGCAAAATATACATATATGTGTGTATATATATATAAATAAATATACATATATAGGCACAATAATCACCAAATTCGTAAATGTATGTAGAAATATACAGAGGCGCCAAGTATACCTAGTGAGAGTAATAAGTAATAAGTATAGAAGAGAAAAATGAGAACTATTGGGCATCGTAGATCGCGTGGGTAATGGCGAGAAAAAAAGGTGTTGTTGGTTCAGGGCTAGACGTCCGTCGAGTGTTATCTTTCGACACGTTACACACACATATATATAAATACTAATATGGCGGAGCATTCTTGTGGAAAAAAGTACGAGGATTGCAGCGGTATAAAATGTAGGAAAAAAGAAATAAGAATTCTCTACGTATATCATTTCACATTTATAGAGGCTCGAAGGATGATGGTATTTGGGTTTGTTTGGGTTCGAGGCGCGCTATTTTGGAGTTACAGCTGTCGAGGAACAATTTGGTTATACAGATCTAGAGAATAAGAGTTGTATATAGATATATATAAATATATGAAAATAGTACGAATATATAAAGGTGAATAGAAATTGAAAGATATTTAGATTTAAATATAGATAGATATATAAATATGTGCTTTTGTGTATGTATGTGTGTGTGTTTCGAGATAGAAAGATAGAAGATAGAAAGACTATATATATATATATGTAGATAAAATAGACGAAATAGTGAGAAAAAAATATATATACGCGCGTGTCACAGGGGCGTAACGTACCCAGTCGTGCTGCAAGCGCGTTGAGGGCGTCTCTTGTAAAATTCCACTTCGTCCACTGTCCATACGGCCCCTTTCACGTTTTCGACTCGCATGAAACATTTGTGGAGAGACAGGTTGTGTCGCACTGCGTTCTATACAAAATAATACACAGACTAAATAAGCAACGCAAAAACGAACGAAGCCAACTCAATCACGGCTCGGTGGTCGGGCTGTTAGTAGATTTCGTTTGTTTCTTTTTTGATCTTTTGGCCTGTTTCCTCTTTTCAATGTTTTTATGGTCGAGTGTGAGCGTCTGTGTGTGTTTGCGTGAGTGTGTTGGTATAGGCGATGTAGCGAACGATAGATGTCGAGGACCAACGAGGGCCAACAAGATTGCTGATTCAGTCAAGTGTTTTGGTGTGTCCGCGAGGTTAGGGAAACGTTTAAATATCCAATTGTTCAACGCGGTCGTATTCGCGGATCTTGGAAACCCGGAACGTCGCGGAAACGGAGATCGCGTTGAAAGCGAACTCGGTAATGCCTCGGGCGACCGCTCGAGTCGCTGCAATCGCGGAAACTTCCCGAATCCGGACAGTTAGTCCCGAAACACACGACGCAACGCATAAGTGTCGAATATCACGAATCGCGTTTTATTCCTGATCCCTTTCCGAAAATCGAAAAATCGAATAGACCACACGCAGCGTTACGAATTGTTGCGGAAATTAGGACGCGAAGCAGGTTTGTCATCGATACCCCTATTCTTGACACTTGCATTAAGAAATCTTGCTTTATACGAGATTACACAAGACGCGACTTGAGACGCGTTCGAAACGCATCGCTGATCAATCGCGTCGAACGAACGAACGAGTCATTAATTTTGTAGTGGAGATCGATAAATATTATATATAAACGAAGTTTACATAGCTTACCTAGCCAAGTTTGAAAGACGGAAACAGAACATGGGGAGAAGTTGGAAAAGTAACGAAAATGGCGGATAAACACGTTTGCTCTCAAGCCGAACAATCGCGTTGGCAACAGGGGGTTGGTGGCGCCACTGTAACGTACTCCTTGGTATTTCACTGGCTTACGCAAGTTTCCCAATATGGCGTCGGTCAACGTAAATCTGATTGGATGTCAGAGGTTTCAGTTTCGCGTTGCATTCCTCATCGTACACAACGATCGCGTCGAGTATGAAAAACTGTTTTATACGAGTTTCGATTTAAATTTTGAAACGGTTTTCGTTGCGTTGCGCCGTGTGTTCTGAGCGTTATTGGCAAACGGAGAAAAGTGGATTCACGCTAGCTCGCGATTCTTTTGATTACCGGATCAGTCATACAGCAGGTGAGCAAACAGTGGACTATTTCGAATATCTCGGTAGTCAAGATCTCTTAGAACAGGAAAACATGTCGAAAAGTTTTTGTAGCCCGAGAATTGGCGGTTTTCATAGATTTAAGTGCGGCGATTTTCAACAAGCAATTCAAACTGTTTTCGCCGAGTTGCGTCAATCTTACTTCTGGCAGTTTCCAGACCCGTTTTCACGACCGCGTTTTCAAAGCTACTAGGTTCCATGTTGCTTCGTAATGTAGTATTCTGTTACTCGAGACGAAACGATAAAACCAAAAGAATAGGAACGAACATTCGTACGCTATTTGTATTCGACAAAAAAAATAATACAAGAAAAAGAAAAATTAATTTCTGACAAACTGATATGAGAAACAAAATATATATATATGAATATATATATGTATATGTAAAACAATTAATCGAGAGACAGAGAGAGAGATAGAGAGAGATAGATATAGACACGTTATGTGGCATTCCTGTATCTGTTAATGCAAAGAGCTAGGTGTGTACTAAATTCTATGGGAAAAACAACAACAATTATTCATGCCGCAGGGCCGTAGAAATAAGTTTGATGGTTCGAAGAGCTTTCTATTTTTCCTTATTTTTTTCGTCAGTGCCTGGTCTTTTCCGTCCCCGAGCAGCGTCCCACTAGTTTTCCGCTGCAAAGTGCTGTTTCCGCTCTGTCTCTCCCTTTCGGCACATTCCTCCCCCTCCATTTTCCCCTCTTTTTTTTCTTTCGTTCTTTTTCGTTCCCACGACGCGAAGAAGTCCGATGTCTCAGTACCGATCGAGTATCACCTGTACTCGATTCGTCGCAATCAACTTTCGCTGCTGATGGACAGGGGGGGGGGTGGTCAGGGGCAGATGGGTGGGGATTACTTCTGCGTCTCCGTCGTTTAGTCGTATTTTGTTTTCGTTTTTTTTTTTTTTGGAAAAAATTGTTTCTCTTCGATCTTCGATAAACACAGAACCATGCGAGGCGAAGCTTTATGGCAGACGTCGAATTACTCACTCGCAACTCATTCGCGAAACACACATCCGCACGTATACGATTCCCACCATTCGTCGATAAAACTCTTCGTTAACGTTCCTTCGTTTTTTTTTATCCGTGTTTCAAAAATTAGTTTTTTTAAATTTCGTTTTCGTTTTTTTTTGTTTTGTTATTGGCGAACCTCGATCCACTTCCGGCTGACTTTATTGCTGACGAATCCGCCTTTGCGGATTTCGTTTTTCGTTTAACTCGCGTGACCGGAAGTGGCAGACGGAAGAAAGCGCGCTAATTCATTCGACCCTTGTATCGATTAGAAACTAGGATCACTTCTGGCGTTTCCGATTGGATGCCTGCGCGATTAAGAAATAAATGTTTATAGACCGACACCTGTCGGTGGCTGAACGAGGTGTCGAACGTGCTACGAGCTCGTTGCTCGAGGTATGAGAAATAGGTTAAGACGGAACGGTACACGAAGCGAAACTTCGACGCAGCCCCGACTCGAGTCGGTAAAGCAGAACAGGCGCGAGCGATCGCTACCTATCGCTCGACGTACGTACACGTACGTACATACACGCGGAATAATTCGAAGATGAGCGCCCCACCGGAATTCGCGGGAACTAAACTTTTCACGATCGTCGCGCGAGATTTGCTCAAAATTGCCAACAGTTACCTACCGATGGTAGATACCCACGGATTTATTAAAATATACGAAGGAATGAAACGATCGAGGTGGCAAAATGTGTGTTTTGATTATAGCTACGCGGCTCTTCTTCCCTCCAAGTCGTAACATTAGCCAAACTTTGTTACTTTCGATCGTTTCCATCAAGGCTTCAGCATGGTAATGCAGTATACTTTTTTTTCATTGATTCGAGAAATTTAATCAGAAGACAGCTTTTCGTCTATCAATTTGACATTGCCTGGTGAAATTTCGTTGAATTCTGAAGAGTCGTTTAGAGAATACATGGGTATCTACTGTCCTGTTCTGCCTTACCGACATCGATGGGGTGCCGTTCCCTCTTAATCTTTGTGCCCCAAGGACTATTAGGGTCGTTTCTTTTTCCCCCTTCGTTTCTAACACCGGAGAATTCTTCCACGAGGTTGGTCTCGAGACATTTTCTTTTTCGTTTAAAAAACCCACCGATTGGCTCCACCCCCGAGATATCGATGCGTAATCGTATTCGTCGTACAAAACGATATTTCGTTTCCTCGTTTTCGTACCGAAAAACCTTACGAGTCTGCATCTCGGAGCTCCCGGATTTTTCGTTAACTCTTATTTGTTAATTTATACCTTCCACGTGGCAGCGTTCCGCCGGAAATAGCAGAAGGTGTTCTGGAACCAGTTGTAAATTTCGTTGAGGGTCAGCTGCTTGTCCGCCGATTCGACGATTGACTGAAATTATTCGGGCGCTCGATTAAAATCGCAAACAACGAAAGGGACGGTAAAACAAAAAAAAAACGTTTCGAAAATAAATAAAAAAACGTCGATGGCATTTTTCGATGATAAAATTTGTCGTAGTAACGACAAATTAGTAGTTACGTCAGGAATTAATTTTAGTATTGCATATTGGTGAATCATCGACCGACCTGACGTATTAACGAGGCGTACGTGAACGGTGGCCTCACATCGGCGTTCTTGTAGAACTCGCGATTTTTTTGAATCTCTAAAAAAAAAAAAGAAAAGAAACAGCATGAAGCTACATTTCAATCTCCCTAGACGATTAATGTGGAAAATTGGAATTCTTGTTTTTTTTTTAGGTATACTTGGATTGGCCTACTGAAGCGTTTTCCATACAAACGTTTCTTCCGCTGAGGGGTTTCTGTCTATTGGATTTTTTAAATTGGATTTTCACTTGATTAATTTGACATTGTTAGAGGAAATTTGAATGTCCTTGAATTAGCCTAGCCGCTCGATAAGCAATATCGTAAACTTCAGGGAAATCCAATGGCAATATTAGAAATAGGGGAAAATTCCAAGCCAAGTTAAATCTGCAGAAGGGTGGGGGAAAACTATCGATTTAATGTTCGCAAATTTGATAATTTTTTGTCGACTACATTTCGGAATCTACCGCAGGAAAAAATTATTGTGGCGTTCATTTATATTTAATATCACGTTCGAGCCTTCGTATCTTTCGATTTCTGCTTATTTCACTCCGTTGCAAAAAAAGTTAAAAAATAAGTATCCAGTATCAAATAAAAACCGAAAAATCACTGGTTTTCAGTATTCAAGCAAAACAGTAATATAGCAAAACGTATGAGAATAACGTTTCGTGGAGCATGCTAGATCGAAGTTTTATTTTTCACGAAAAAAAAAAAAGTGGCAAATGCGATGGGTTATGACAGTACCTTGTTCGACATCAAGGCCAGCGCGCTCCAGCATGTAGGGCAGCCCTACACGATGGAAGAGGGCGGGCAGCACAAGAAACGAAGAAACAAGAGAAGCATCGATAAAAGAATAGAAACAATGACAGTGTGGTTGGGCAGATTGATAAATAATTCGAAGAATCATCCGGTTAGCGCAAAGTTGTGAAAATATTCCTACGGCTGATCGTCCTTTTCTCATTCTCTTTCAACGCGCCACAATTTGTACGTTTCGATTTCCAGGAATTGAGTTTTAGACACAAAAACAGTTGAAACAAAAGAACGGTCGCGCGACGATAATCCAGAAAAGAAAATTTTTGTTAAAAATGTATAGGACGAAAGAAATATGTTCGACCTCACCTCCTGCCAATGAATGAGTCGATTTGTCGCTTATCCTTCTTCGTATCGGGCCGGGCATACTACCGGGCATGTTTGGCATCAGTGGCATACCGGGTATGTTCGAAAGACTTGACATCGGCGGCATCGGCGCTATCCCTGCCGATGGTAACAATTGGCCACCGCCTGGCGATCTCACTGTCGAAACTAGGGCCGATATCGATACCGGTGAAACCTGGGAACTCCCGAAACTCGGCGGTTGTTGGCTCATCATGCCCGACGACAAGTTCAGCTTCGTTAAACTCGAGCCCGTCTGCGATTTCAAAAGAGAAACGATCAAACCTTTTCATCCGTTTTTTTCTCATTTTCAGGCATCTCCGCGTTTGAGAATTCCGTTTATTTGCTCGAAACGTTCTCGTGTGAGTGTGCATTCGATAGCAAAAATAACTCAAAGGGACGCAGTTTTTTCGTCAACGTAGCGAGAGAAATGACACTCATTGGGCGTTCAATGCGATAACTCGATAAATACGACGCGTACAAAAACATCCGTTAGCTTGGACCAAGACGGTTAGGATGCATTAACAAACAGCGATAAGGTAATCATTTAACTTGCTCTCATCTCCTAAATACAGCGGTAAAACTAATTTTTTTGCCATTTTTAATTATAAAATAACATAAATAATAGTTGCTTACTAATTCAGCTATAAAATAACAATAATCATATCAACGGAGTGGTGGGTTCATATTTTCAAACAATGAGTTGTTTTTTAACTAAAACGTAGCCCCCGATCCTTTTTTACATGAATTATCGCTTTTTTGTTGTATAAATAACGTTGTTGTGTTGGGGAGAAACTATTTTTTAGTTCAGTTGCCAAATTCAAATATACGTTATTTTTAAATTAAATTCATTACCTACAATTTATACGTTAAGTTTTATTAACTATAAATATGTTGAAATTTATTCGTCGATGTGCATATTAAAAAACATTCAAATTAAATGTAAACAATCATAATTATCCCATAACAAATTTTGTTCTCCATAAAAAATCATCATTTTATCTATAACCGTGATTTTTAACTCTTCCCAGTAGCCTAACCCCTTAACATTACGATGCTCGGGAAGTCACACTGTCACGATTCTTTTTTTTTCAAGGTCATAATTATTCCATAACAAATTTTGTTCTCCATAAAAAATCATTATCTTATCTATAACCCTGATTTTTATCTCATCCCAGTAGCCTAACCCCTTAACATTACGATGCTCGGGAAGTCACAGTGTCACTATTTTTTTTTCAAGGTCGCGCTGGGAAATCAGCATCGCGCTACCCCAAGAGCTACTACGATTTCGAGCTGACAGCCAACAAGGAAAAAAAAAATAAGAAAACTCGCGGAACGCAAGATCACCGGAAACGGGGCGTTAATTATTCCCCAGGCACTTCCTGAGTGGGCAGAGTTGCAAGGCCCCGATTGTTTCCACGATTCTTTTCTTTCACCCTGGCCCGCAGGAAAAGTGAGCTGGGCTTCGAGGGATCGCTGAAAGCAAGGTAATATTGTCCAGGACTGAGGCTAATGCGATATTGGTATTCTCCGGCCTGTGGCAACTTGTTAGGGGTTTTAATTAAGACGATATAAATCGCGGCCAGACCCGAGGATCGCTGCGAAACGTAGAAACCGAGAGAGCCCCGCGATGAATTATTAATTACAACTTGCTGTATAAATTAACGCAATTCGCCTGAACACGAAACGATATATATATATACATATACAGTGTTGCTCAAGAGTATTAGTCATTCTGTAAATTTTCTATCCGGACAAAAATTATATATCTTGGCCGAAAAACATCGTAAATTATTTCACCGAACGGAGCTTTGAAGCGGACGAATCCAGCTTTATTTTCGTTTCTTACTTTTATACTTTTGTGATTTTTTTTTTGTACCCGGTACGACGTTCTGAAAACGTCGGTTTTTCATGGACTTGATGTTCGCATCGTTGCGACGCAATGAAATTTGTTTTCTCATTTTTTTATTTCCCTAAATCTATTATCTGGCGAAATATTTTTTTTCACATTTGAATTCTATGTTATCTCAATAAAGATTTCTAGAATTATTGGAGTATTTTTATTACGATTACAGTGAAAAATAAACATGGAAATTGAAAAATAATGATTTTCGTTGCGTCGCAACGTTGCGAACTTCAACCTCATGGTTTTTCGCAATTTTTTCATTTTGCAAAATCGCACGCTGGACTTTGAAAAATCGTGGTTTTATTATTTAGTGATAATTTATTTGTAAAGTACATCGTTAGATTTAGCTTCGTTTTTGTTTGAATCTGTTTTCGCGGAGATATCAGGGTTTTCCTGAAAATTGATCGGTTTTCGAAAAACCGGTGGCGTAAATTAAAAACTCTAAAAACTCACAGGTAAATTGACGGGTGACTTTTTTTTGCTGAGTATTCGATCTTTTGTCCGGATAGAAAGCTTTAAGGATGCCTAATACTTTTGAGCATGACTGTATATATCGCGTCGTCGATTTTAATCCGCAACTGGGAGGGCGTTGTTTGCGCGCTGTCGAGAGAGAGAAACAAACGCTTACGAACTTTCTCCCAAAATTTTCCGTTAATCGCGCGAACCTTCGTTGCCTTTTGTGGTTTTCCGGACGTGTATTTTGCGTGTGGAGCTTTAACGATTTATTAGCTTTTTACAGAAATCCCTACGGTGGATAAAACTTTCGAGTTGCCTTTAGCCTTTTTGAGCCTTTCTAAACGTGTATATTTTATGTACACATTAATCCTTTAAAATACTTTTTTTGAGTGTGTCTAGGTCATCACGTGTCTAGGCTTGTCCAAAAAATAAGACGACTTTACAAATTTTGTACATTCGATTTTCGATTGTTTTTGTTTTATGTCAATACACACGTGTCCAACACGTGTTGACATTATCAGCCATTTTGCATATTGACTTTGTTTTGAATCGGGATATCGAATACATTGAAAATACATTTATGGAGAAAAAGAATAAAAGGTGAAACTTACCGAAGATTCGGAGGACTTGGGAGGCTCGGGCGAGGCCATTTGTTTGGCTACGTGAAGATGGTGCATCATCGAGCCCAATCGATCGCGTTCCTTTTGCAATTGTATTTCGAGCTGCGAGACAACTTGCATCTGAACTCTCGCTTGGGCCGTCGATCGGTCGTCCAACGTGTGCTCGGTGTTTAGGTGTCTGAAATGAATTCAACTTCCGTGGGAACTGCAATATGCATCCTTTATTTTATTCGAAACATTATCGTGAGGATAATAACGACAGTGGATTCGTTCGATTGAATATTTCATGGAATATTTCATGTATGTCTTCAAAAGTATCGACTTATGGCGGACGCCGAAAAGATTTACAACCGAAAAGTGGAGGAAAGCTGGGAACCCTTTGAAGTTGACGAATTCGATTGTACGCGAGTGTGAATTGTCACAAAACGATGAATTGCGCTAGGACGATTACGGATTTCGTTTGGGGGTTTGTTAAGGTTTGTTAAGGGGAATGAAAAGAGGCACGAGAATTTCGGGTTCAGGTTGTTTCCGGATGCAAGAATGTAATGTTGCCAGTCTGGCGAAGAAAAGCGCGAAGGAAAGTGTCGGGGGTGGGATTAAAGCCTGCTGAAGAGAGAGAGAGATAGAGAGAGAGGGAGGCGGAGAAAAGAGGGTAGGAGGGAGAAAGAAGACCATAACGATGCGGTCGAACGTCGTGAATATTAATGAGACAAAGGTAATTAGCGTTTTTTTTTTTTTTAAGTAACGGCTTGTTTGGTTGGTCGGGGGAGTGAGACGAGTTTCGTGGGGTCGAGTTGGCCCCGGCGGAGCTACGTGATTACTAGGGATTTCTGGAATGAAGAAACGAGACGTGGCTCGGTAAAAAGAGGGACACACGAGAGAGGCTTTCCGAAGGCAAAGGCAAGGACCGGATGTCAATGAGATACGCTGACGCGGGCGATTCTTCTTCGCTTCTTCTTTCCTTCCAATCTACCACCCCCGTCACCAACCATCGACCCACCCCTTCTCAAGCTTTGTTCCTGATTTCTTCATTTTTCAACCCTCCTCGGCTCTCCGAACCTCGTCTCGACACATCGAAACCTTCTTTTTTGCTCTCTCCCACCTTTTATTTTTCTTCCAGGCTTCTTCGTCCGTTTAGCGAGAGCGGTGCCTTTCTTAATTAATAAATAATGCGCGGGGATGTTCGCGACGCGGGAACGCTTCGATGAACGTACTTTTTGATTAATCGGATGAATTATTTCGCAAAGAGAACCCCTCGTCCGTTGTTTTTTTTAACCTCTCGACGAGACTCCCATGAATATCGGTTCTGTTATTCCCGATCGTTGAACTTCCGGCAACGCGCGAAAACGGAAGGCTCGCGCCCGAGCATTTTTAGAACGTTACGTATATTTAATCCTTCGAGTGCACACTTCCGCCGCCAAACTATTTGTGCATACTGGGTCAATCTGACCCATGACGTTTTTCGAATTGTTGTATTTCCGTAAATGTGCATTTTTTTTTGTAGATTCGTTTTTGTAGTAAATTATTCATATTTTGTGGTACTAAATTTATTTTATTGACAAAAACGATAATTAAATGCGAAAACAATCGCTCAAAGTGGGACATGGATTGAAAAATACGTACTTACACGAAAAACGTTATAGGTCAAAACGACTCAGTATGCACTCGAAGGGTTAACGGTTCGTATATTGGGATTCGACGAATTTAACTTCCGGCGCCGGAAAATCAAAATACGCTTAGGGCTATGCCTTCAACAGGAATTATACAGGGTGTCCCACGTAAGATTGTCATCCGTGAAATGGGGAGTTGGGCGTGAAATTCTAAGTCGATTGATATAACCATGTATGGTTCCAGGATTAACCTCTGAATTGTTATTAATTTTGAAAGGCAGCCAATCAGGCCTGCCCGTTGAGTGGGCTTAGCCTCGAAATAATTGTTATATTTGGACGTTTAGTGTCATATCGTAGGTTCATGACGATGTATTTTTATACCTTGAAGACAAATCCACAATTTAATTCGCATTGAACTCTCCATTTCTAGGGAAAAATGTCGAAAAAATATTCTAGATCGGTTTTTCGCATTTTCCTAGTCCAATTTTGCACTCTCGGCAAAAACTCGGGTATATTCGTAATCAGCAGAAAATTTCGGATTAAATAGACCCTTTTAAGAGTTCAAAAACGGAAAAAAATAATTTTCGACTTTCCCGCCCACTTTTCCGGAATTTCAAAAATCACTAAATTTCAAAAGATCGTAGAACGAGCTATTTCCGTGCGATTGATATTCATCGGGTGGGTTTGGAAAAGCTTTTTGCTTGACTTAAATAATGGCGTTGGATTCCTATCGATATCTTCCATAGTTTTCCCGGAAAGTTCACTTGAAAAACCGCAAAAAAAGAGGCAAAGTGGTATGGAAAATTTTCATGAAGAAATCGTGAAAAATGCTGTTTTTATAAGTTTTTTACGATTTTTTCATGAAAATTTTGGGTTTCGGGGGAAATTAATGGTAGATTCGTGCTCAGGGGATCGAATTACATCAAAATAGACCATTAAGCAAAATATTAAAAATCCAAAATTTTGTTGGTTTTTAGGGCAAAACAAAGTTTCTTCACTCAATCATCGATAACTTTTTTTCCTTTAGGATTTGGCACTCCACTCTGTTCTCAATGTCTTCGTTATGATTTTCTCTTCAATATTCTTTTTTAATAATTGAAATCCGATGATTTTTTTATTTTTTGCGGAATTTCAAAGTTGGACCATCGATTTTTGCAAATTTTTCCATACATACCCCTTTGCCTCTTTTTTTGCGGTTTTTCAAGCGGACTTTCCAGGAAAACTATGAGAGATATCGATAGGAATCCAACGGCATTATTTAAGTCAGGCAAAAAGCTTTTCCAAACCCACCCAATGAATATCAATCGCACGGAAATAGCTCGTTCTACGATCTTTTGAAATTTAGTGATTTTTGAGATTCCGGAAAAGTGGCCGGGAAAGTCGAAAAATATTTTCTTCCGTTTTTAAACTCTTAACAGGGTCTATTTAATCGGAAATTTTCTGCTGATTACGAATATGCCCGAAGTTTTGCCGAAAGTGGAAAATTAGATTGGGAAACTGCGAAAAACCTTTCTAGAATATTTTTTCGATATTTTTCCTTAGAAATGGAGAGTTCAAGGCAAATTAAATTGTTGATTTGTCTTCAAGGTATAAAAATACATCGTCATGGCCCTGCGATATGACACTAAACGTCTAAATATAATAATTATTTCGAGGCTAAGCCCGCTGAAGGGGCGCGTCTGTTTGGCTGCCTTTGAAAATTAATAACAATTCAGGGGCTAATCCGGGAATCGTACATGCTTATATCAATTGCCTCAGAATTTCACGCCCAACTCCCCATTTCACGGATGACATTCTTACCTGGGACACCCTGTATATAGTCGTGTCATAAAGATCATTTATTTTCAATTAAAAACATAAATATCGGTGAAAACTGACATTCTCGAAGTTTCCTCCGCGTAAAAAATAATCGAAAACGTATTTCAATTGGTGTTAATCACTTTTAACTCGATAATTATCGATTACCATCGTACGTCCAGGTCCACGAAATCCAAACGTTTTCCTAACTCGATTTTTCAATTCTAGGTCTTGCATTCAATTATCGGTCCTGCATTTCGTGCAGCTTTGTGGAGAGTTCGGAGGGCGGATTTAATACGCACGGGAAAAGGAAATTCACTCACTTGAGGAATGCTTGATAGTCTTCGCAGATGGCCTCGCAACCGGGCCATTTGCAGACACCGTGACCGTAAAGCGGATGTGCCTTGTCGTTGCACGATACGTCGAGTGGCTTCTCGTCGAGTGTCGACGTTCCGTTAACGTCACTTCGTCGACTCGACACTATCGAGTTCAGCAGACCTGCCGGTGATTTCGCGCATTATCAGAAGTCATATTCTCTTTCGGTTTCATCCGGGTCACTTCCGGTTGTTCTTCACAGCGACGAAAAGGTAAAGAAAAGAAACGAGATTGAAAAGTGTTGAATTCTTTGGTACTAACCGTTCAGGCCGGATGAAGACTTTGGTAAACTCGAATTTTGATGGTTTTCGGCACCCTCCGTGGATTCCGATTTCCACCATGGTGGACCGTCGTTTGGTTGCATGCCTAAACAACATTTTATTCCTGAAAATCTTCCATTTTCAATTTTCTCGGCTCGCAAAATTTTCACGCACGAATTGAAATTTTCATCGCAGCGATGAAATTAAGATTTAAAGAAATGAACGATCCGTTGATCGTCATAAATGATATTTCCCACAAGTTTACTTACGGCGCTTCATCACACCACCCTGAATAATTCTGGATCGATCATGCGTGTCAGAAAATTTGTGGAAATACTTGAAACGTTTTCTACGGTTTTTGTTTCGCCTCCACCGGAAAATCTAATCCGTTTGATTCTTACGATTCAGACGCGAAGTCTCGCGAGGCTTCGTGGGTTTCACGAGAGTTCAGTCGGTATAAACGTACGTGATATTCAACGAGCGCGGTGCTGCCAATTTTTGCTATCTCTTTGGACCACCAGGATTGTACCTTTAAAACGTTTCACCATTCTATGGTGTTTGGGAGTAAACATTATTTGTTGAAATCGGTTACAGTTGTTATATTTTGAAAAATGGATTTAATCTTAAAAAATCGTGAAATTTCTATAAAAGTTGTACGAAATGATATTATCTACAAAACAAGCCCAATAACAGATAACATTGAATTGTTAGTTCAACGATAAAATCAATTATGAAATTTGATCTTACTTTTTTGAACTACTATGTTTTCTGTACGGACGTCTATTATTTTTCTTTATTGCAAGCACTTTCGTTATTAATGAACGCAACGTTATGAATCTCATGTATCATCTGGAACAATCGATCCCCAAGAGACGCATTTAAATTTAATTGAATTGTGTCATACCGTTAATCAATAATAATTCATTTACGTAATTCGAGGGATTTCTCATGGCGAATGACCGACGAGAGTCACGTAGTACCACAATTCGAAATTCGATTTTTTTTAACCACATCACGTTGTTCAAACGAACTAAAAAGTATTAAATCTCCTGGCCCCATGCGTATAAATAAATAATTATTTTTTTGTGAATAAATTATTTTTACATAGAACGGAACAGTTAAAACGCCACGTAGACATCATACCGTACCATTTTCATAAAAGGGTCTTTATGTTCGAACCAATTAGACAAAAAACAACTTCGAACAACCGGTTTTTTAAAACAATTTCTAACGGTCCTGAAGCTCTTCAGAATCGGAGGATATTTCAAGGCTACATTCCGGATGATCCAAAGAACCCACGAAAAAAATGGCAACGTGCTAGCCTCGTTGAAGAAACGTTGCAAAAATTTCTGTTCATAACGACTGGACTGGCTGAAAAGAACTCGAGGAAAATGTTTGTATTTCATTGTTTTACCTGACGAGTGATTGTGTCCTTGAAGGCCGAGACTCTGCTGAAGAAGATACTGCCTTTGCGTTATCTGCAATTGTTGTATCAATTGTTGTTGCTGCAACGCGAGCTGCTGCAACGTTGCCGAGGCCTTCTTCTTGTCGGCCGTTTGCAGAAGATGTGTCTGCTGTAAAACGTTTACCTGCAGTTGCTCCTGCAGCTGTTGCATGTTCTGCTCTAGCTGTTTCCGGCCAAGTTCGACTAGCTGATGTTGGTGCTGCGATTAACGTTAAAGAAAATTGAATTATTATTATTAATAGTATCATTATTGTATTTAATGTTATTATCAGTAATAATAATGGAAAATTACGAGACAAAGCTTTTTTGGAAATGATTTTTTTAAATCACTGCACTGGGTCATGCCATTGAAATCGAGTTATCATTTTTATCAATAATAGTGAAAATTTATACTGATAAGTTTTTTTGGGTTTTTTTTAGATTGTCTGCAATGGACTAGGACATTGGGATCGATACAGTTTTTGAAAAATGATCGTTTTTAGACGTAACGAACGAAAAAGAGAGAGAGAAAGAATGGCGAAAGGAGATACGTCAAGAGCCAAAAATCTCGTCAATGTAGACCCTCAAAGGGGAAGGGAAAGCAGATGCAAAAGAATAACGCCTGTGCGTCTCGACGGTGATGAATAAATCACGAGGGTGCCGTGGTGTCTCCAGTGATGACGAAGAAGAAGGAGCGGAAAAAATAAGGGAAAGAGTAGTGGGAGAATGGGCGAGTTTGAGGGCGTAAGACAGAAAAAAAGAGAAAACGAAGAAGAGAGAGCGAGAGAGAGAGAGGGTTGTAGCATTTTATGGGATACCTCGAAGACAAACAACGAGACACAACGGCTGACGGCGTCGCTTAATTGCCCAACCCCACCCTATCCGACAGACCATCCTTAGAGACTTTCTCTATACGTATAACTTTCATCCCTTAGCTCTGACCAAGCCCTTCAGCGTGTTTTCTCGCTCCATTCTCTCCACTTTTCCCTTCCCTCTTTCTCTCTCTTTCGCACTCTCCGTTCACGACTCTTTATCCCGCGAATTCCAACCCTACAATTTTTTTCATCCCTCATTCGCGGCAACGGGAATATTTCAAGACGTTAGAATCCGCGAAAACTCACGGACCGAGCGTTTATCACATCAGCATAAATAATAGAGGGAAAACGAAGTAAAACGAGATACCGAAGTTTCTTTACGAAGTTATTGCGGGGGGGGGGGGGGACGGTTCAAGGGAATTTTATTTATTTATTCCAGCGCACAAAGGGATGTAGCCGAGCTCAACGATTTTGCGGTACGAATGAACTTTGCCATTATTTCGTTGACTTTTAATCGTCAGTCCTGTACCTTCCCCTAAATTTCGTACCACTCTACCTTCTCCATATTTATATACAAACGAGGTACACTCTTTTCGTACACTGGGGAAAACTTGGATCACCAAACGTGATTTTATGTTTTTTTCTTATTTCCGCATTGGGGTTTTCACGCGATTAGTTAGTCGGGGTAATTGAGCGCAGTAAGTGCGCGCATCCTCTTTATCCCCGAACAAGTCCCGGAAGTTCGTTCTGGGTTTTTTGAAACAAGTAATGGCCACCGCTCCGAGTAGTGGCCGTGTGCATCTTGATATAACATCGGAAACGAAACCCAACCCAAACAAACCCATCCACCAGTTTCCGTACTAAAACGTGATTATATTTTCAATTTACGTGACGAAGATGACCGGTCCACGTAATTAGTCTTACGAGCGTGAGTACGCGAGCGTGTGATAGCGACAAGCCCTACCGTTGGACTATCTAAATATCTGTGGGTACGAGGACTGACCGCTGAATAAATATTGGATATACCTTCCTGCGTGTAGCACATACGAGAGGTGTACAGAGTGCCCCAAAAACCAACGATAATATTGCAGCTTCTGACAGGCAGGCTCTTCATGGTATCAAGTATAACCACATTTGATGAATATCAGTAAAACCGTCATAATTTTCGAGAACAACTAACAGAATATACACTTTTTTTGAACTCGTGAAAAACTCTAAATTAAAGACAAGTAGGAGGTCGACGTAATCTCACAAATTTTTCAAATCAGTTTTCTCATCGGCGGTTAAGTTTCCAATGAGAAATCGAGCATCAGTCTACCGAGGATTCACAGACGCAGGGGTTGGTGCTTTTATTTCGACATAAACAATGTTTCTACTTTAGAAATTGCGATTTAAAATTTTGACAAAATTTCGAAAAATTGTGGTTTAAAAATTACGGGTGTAAAAAAATTAGAAAAATAAATATTAAAATCCAAAACGAATCTGGCTTTGTCCGCTTCGAGATTTCGTTTTGTAAATCGACTTACGATTTTTTTCGCAAAGATATTCAATTTTTTTTGTCTCGGTTGATAAATAATAGGATTGCTATATTACTTTTGAACCAAGCTGTACATGTATACATGAGCAAGGTCCGAACGATCCTATTAAGTTTCTCTTCCCCCAACTCTACAGGTTCTCCATCTCGCTTTTCCTCGTCCATTCTTTCGTATCCTTCCTAGCCAGTGGGCATTCCGAGTTCCACCCTTGGACACATCAGGGGTCCACTCTGCCTGAAAATCTTATCGTCTTTTTTTTTCTCTCTCTCTCTCTTCTTCTGCTTAGCCATAAACACCGTTCGCCTTGGATCCCACGTTAAACGTTACCCCTCGATCATGATCGGGCCGGCTAATACAGGATTTGCCGTTCGCCAGATAAATGGTTGTATCCTTCAGGATTTTCACGAAATACCAAGCTGTATATAGCACCACGCGTAACTCAGATATCAATCAAAGTCCTACCGCGTTCTTTACAACTTTGCTCTCGTACCGCTATCATCCCTGGTGCGGTCAGCAGGATCTTATCGTACACCAGAATTTATGGACGTTACTTTGTTCGCAGATTTGGTGCTTTACAAAAAAAAACGGCTGAGAACAGTAGAGAATGTTTGCAGTACATTATCAATGGATTTTTTTCGTTTCGAAAGGAAAATAAAACGAATCGAGATAATAATAATAATAATAATAATAATGTAAATAATAATAATAGGTATAAAGGACACTTTAGGTTGGTCGAATCCATAGGCATAGACTTTTAATTAAGTTTCAACCAAAACCCATTTGAAATTTGAAAAATACGTATTAAATATCAAGATATTGCTGGGTGGACCAAAAAGTTAGTCCTAAACGAGGGAATCATGGATTCAAGATGTTCGATCACTTTGTGCAGGCCTAGCTTTACAAATACCTAATTGAATTGTAAATTAACGATTAGAAATATTGGTTTTCCACTTTCAATAATAATTGAAGTGTAATTCGACGATATTGGCGTGTGCTCGATAACAGTTTTATCAGTGACTGTATATCTCTTCCAAATTTTCGACAAACAAATTTTTCAATTTGTAATTGTATCTAACACGGTTAGATAATTTTATTACTATAAATAATTGCCGAAAATTTCAATATACATTGAGTTTCCCAATGATCGCTGATTAATTCATCGTTAAAATGAATCTTTCAATATCTTATCATTTATGAGATATTGAATCTTAGCCCAATCAATGGATCGATACTAAATCTTGATGTAATATTTTCAGAATTTGCGGAGATTTTAACGCCCGCAGAAGCTGTTTCCCCATAAGCGACCGTTTCATGTTGACATGATCAAAAACTACTAAATTATTGAGCGAAAAATTCGAAAATGATTGATGTATTATTATTTTATTCAAAATTAGAATACTTCGAATTTTCAATCATTTGCGGGGATTTTAAAATATCCATCCAGTAATAAAAAAATACGATTTTTGCTTTAGGATCTCCATCAAAGATCCCAATACAAAAATTTGAGCTTTCGGCAGGTATTTTCACGGGCGCAATGTTGCTAGGGGATGTCGCGAGTATTCGAGTTTCCCTTTACGATTACACGTCTTTTTCATAATTAGATAGGCTGATTGAATCGTCGAACTGAAATTGCGAGGGTGGAGGCATTGTTGATAAGGCTGATGAAGTGCTTTTTTAATTTCGTTCGTGACGAGAAGTGGCCACTTTTGCGATACTTTTTTTCCTTTCGTTCGTCATCACGGCGAAAGATAAAAGGAAAAGCTTTGCTTTCTATCTCACTCTTTTTTTCATTATGAGGCGAATGGAGAAGCGTTATAACGAGTGTGAAAGACAAACTTATCGCAAAATCAATTAGAGTGAGTTTACTCACGTTTTTCAAGGATGAGAAGTACCCAAAACGTTCGTGGGTCGCGCCATGATCGGATGACGACTCCTTCGATAAAAACAACACGATTACCTTCCTTCGTAATTTATTTAAGGGGCTGGACTACCGTAAAAATTTGAGAAATTCGCTTAACCCGCGAGGTCATTCAAATTGACGAAGAACGACCAACAAACGATGCAAAAAATATATAATCGTGGATTGAAGGCAAAGTCATTACAATGATAGATCTGAGCGATAGTGAAAATTGAAAAGTGCTTTTGTCGATCTTATTTTTACTATGATTTACGTTATATTTGACACACGTCGTGTTTGGGTTTGACCGATGTTTTACTTCCAAACTTTTTTTTTTCTTGACTCATTAATAATTGAGATCGTAATTTTATTTTGAAAAAGCGAAAATTCATTTAACCTTTGTTTTTTCATTGAACACGCAAACACAAAACAAGATTGGTCAAGCCTTAGTCAGTTTTATTTATTTTAAGAAAAAACTTGTGTGTTTTTCAGATACAGTCGATAGATAAAATCAATAATAGCGTTGAGGTCCTCACGTTCAAAGGTCCTTCCGGGGTTTGTTCGTAACTTCGTAACATCATCAAAATTGATTTTTTAAATAACCTGGATTTTTGGCACTAGACAGCCCTAACCTTTTAATCGTAGAAGTGCGACGGCGAATATTCACTCAAGCACGTGTCAACATCGTCAAATTACGTCTTCAATTATTGATGAAAAACGAAAATCAACACTCTAATTGTCGATTTGTTATCAAATAACCTATACGCAAAGCTAACCACGTACAACGATATCCATACTCATAAATCCTCGATTCCCCCATATTGGACAACATTTTTGGTCGTCGGTACATCCAGTGATACTCTACATCAACGTAGCTAATAATTTCACCAATTTGCTACATACAAAATTCAAATAAAATAAAACAACCACGTAATGAAAAATAAGACGAAATAAATAATAATTAGAAATTCAGTCTAGACTGGCTGATCCTAAGAAATGAAAAGCGAAGTATCTATACCACGTGACAAATGAGCACGAGAGAGATAATCATGTAAATCCTCGATTTCTGATGTCTGAAACATTTCAATCGTAGAAAAGAAGACCAACCTCTGCGTCACTGAATTTCCAAGAGACTGATGTTCGATTTTTCAATGAAAACTTAAACCCCGATGAAAAAGAGGATTTCGAAGATAAGTGAGGTTATGTCGATTTTCTAGGTGTTTTTAACAGCCTAGTGGGAGGAACAAACGATTTCCATGATATACCCGAAAATAATGATCCATTCTCATTGGGGTGAACCAGAGTGATAACGTATTGAACGAACCTGATGGTGTTGTTGTTGTTGTTGTTGAAGATAAAGGGTATGTTGCTGCATGAGAGAATGCAGTTGAGACGGGCTGAGTATGTGTTGCTGCAATAGCTGTTGCATCTGATGCAGGCCACTTGCCGGGCTGAGCATCATCTGCGACGGTGTCTGAGACGGGGGACCGCCAGGTGGTCCGCCCGTCAACTGACCCTGGGTAGGATTAGGGGGTGAGCCCCGTTGAGGGGCTTGCGGGCTGTGACGCGGACTCGTTTGTAAGCCTGGTAAGCCACCAACCCCCGAGCTCGGTTGTTGCGATTGTTGCGAGATTATCGGTTGCTTTTGCTGGGTCATGGGTGCTGATGTCACTGCGTGTCGAACGGGACTGATCTTCCCATTGCTTCGGTACTCGATCGTGCGATCTTGTTGTTGTTGCTGCTGTTGTTGTTGTTGTTGCTGTTGCTGATGCAAATGAAGTTGTTGCTGCTGCTGTTGTTGAAGCTGTTCGTTATCCGTGATTCCGCCACTTGAAATCCTCTCCCTGCAATGTCTGTCCGGCTGCCTGTCTCTCTCCCGGGTCTCCCTTTCCCACGTCGATTCTCTAGCCTGTTGCTGCTTCAGGGCTGCGAAAAGTGTGCTCGCCTGGAACGAATAAAGAGAAACAGTTTCATTGAAAAGTGTTCAAGTGCTTCAAGTGGATGTCGAAATTGTACCGAGATCGTCATGGATTGATCAAGCACTGTTTTATCAGTCTATGCTTCATTTAATCTACGTCAATCGAGCAATCATTGATTCAATATATGCTTATGGAGCAATGCTTCATTTAACTAATTCTTGATTATCAATTTTCCAGGAAATCCTAGGATCTTCCCACCATCCCTACAGGGATTTGATAGAATCGCCGTATACAGGAAGTTCACAATGAAATCCAATTGGATTCTCCACTGTTTCTTCGTGAACGCTGTTGGATGATCTTTTATCAATTCTCATCGAAAATACGTGGAAAGTCACCGAGAAAAAAACTCGGTGATTTGGATAAGCACGCCCGTGAGTATACGCGTATCTCCATGTTAAGTAAAACCGAAGTTGAGTCAATCAATAACGATCGTTAAGGCGGATGTTGGATGATGTCGTTCATATTAATTTCTTGGATATACTTTTTCGACTGACTTGTATGCCTTACGAGATAAAAGTAAGACTTCATTCAGACCTCACAGTGCGCATCTAAATATGTTTATGAACTCCGACAGAATCCGATGAATCAAGAATCCGATTTTGATCGATATCCTAAGATTCTATCATCTAGGATTAAAATTGAATTTACACGTAAGATTACAGATAGAATCCAACGTGAGAGAAACGAAAAGAGTGAGTTCGAAAGTAGTAATGGAAATTGGGCAAACGCGGATGGGAGAGCTTTAAAGGCGAAAGGAAGCCAAAACTGGGAACGAATGAAAGGGGAAGGAACAGGGATGGGGTTAACCCCCCCCCCCCTCCCCCCCGTAGAACGTATTCGGGTAAAAGGGACGAAGAAGCGAGACCCAGTAGAATCGCAACGGGTAATAATAGGTCCGTTAATGAATTCGCTTTCAGAGTTATACAACCGCGGGGGCCTTAAACTCTCGGTCCTGTATTTCGAACAATATTGATCTTGTCTAATGGCGTTCGAGCAACCGTTGCTTTTCTCTCTCTTTCTCCACCTCCCACCAACTTTCTATCTCACCATCCCTCTCCCTACGAGCCCGCAACCAGTCCGCTACATACATTCTGGAATTTTGGTTCTCGGCTCCTCGGGGACGTAGATCCTCTACTTCACTCATCGAGTATGTGTATGCCTGTGTTTGTGCACGTGACGCATATAACAACGACCGAAAACTCGCTTCACTCTCATCCTGTTGTCTGACTTCAACCGTTTCCTCATCCTAGCTCCCGCTCTGGCCTACGTATAGGTACACTGTTTACACACTACGAGAATTTGTTTTATCAAGTTCGTGCTATTCCGCAAGTAGGTTTTAGAGAGTACGCGTACAGCGTGGGAAAGAAGCACAAAGGTGGATATGGGAAAGGGAAAAACGGAAGAAAACCGTTTCGTAAATCGGAATACCCAGGAGAAACTTGGAACGAGAGGAAGAGAGAGAAAGAGAGAGAGGGGGGGATTGGAAGGAATATTGGAAAATAATGTAACATTCCTTCAACTGGATCTGATTTAATTCAAACGTTACAAGAGCCATCCAGATCATCAGAATCCAGGATCATGGGCCCAATAGCTTACGATCAATGGCAATTGATTTTAGTGCTGTTAATGTCTTTTCTCTTGATTGGAGAACACGGAGATGAAGGCAGGAGGGTAAAAAGGTACTACCAGTATTTAGGGGTTGACCAGATATTTTCAAATTTAGCTTTGATATCAAATAATTTAATTGCTCCTGAGGAAATGAGCAATAGCGTATAATAAACCAAACATATTAGGCCGAATAAGTATTTTCGTAATTATCCAATTTTAAGATTATTTTCTTTCAATTCACCACGATGTGCCAAAGTTCGAATATTCGATTCAGGAATTTTCCGTGATAGTGAGAGTTTTAAAGACGTGTATTAATCGTATCACAGAGAGGCGCTTCGCTTCGAAGCTTACTTGCACATTTTTCGACGAATTATTTTTATTCATTATTTTCCAATTGTTTTGTGCTTTCAGAAGACGCAATTGGTTTATAAATTTGTCGTCTCTTATTTGCCTCTTATTTGGGGTTGAACGAACTTGTACCCAGGCCCAATACTGCAGATCAAATTTCCACAAGAGTCTGGGTTTCCTCATAAAAACCCCGACAATTGTTCTGCCCGAGGCCATCATTCAAACAGCAGGCCAACTTGAAACTTCATTGGAGGATCACTGGCTGCGAATTTGACTTGCGTTCCAAAAGCTGCAAGATTTCAGCAAACGAAACAATCTTTGCTCTCTTTTAGTTTAATGCACGCCGTTGCGTCGACGAGACGACGGCGAAGACGAGAGTAGCCGTTCTGCGAGCTCTTCACATGAAGCATTCGAGGAACTTTTCGTGCTTTTGATACGGAAAACAGAGTTCTCTAGCAAAAGCCTTGGAGACGCATTTAGAGTTCTTCCTGTTCGAATGTCTGTACGCAACGGACTATCTCTCTCGCTTTTTCTCTTATCTCTGCGTGTCTTCGTTCTATCCAGCCTCCGGACTATTCGGTTTTCTCTTCTCGCTCGCCTGACTCTTTTGCTGAATCCTGCGAGCCAAGAGTCCTATGCTAATCTTATTTGTGTACGATTACGTATGTTTATAACATGCAAAGAAATTCGCAGGCGTGCGTTATCAGTGTTTAGTCAGGAGCGTCAGGCCGTACCGGTTTTGTCCCTGTTTATATATCCGGCGCTGTATCCACGTGATTTTACTTTTTCCTTTTCCCCTACCCTCCCCTTTGCAACCCTCTCGGTCATATTTTTTTTGTCTTCATCGTCTCTTACTCGATCAGCGTTTCTCAGCTGTTTTCTTTCGCGCGGTTACTTCATCGGCGAGTCGAATAAATTTTGAGCTTGCGCCCAGAAAGATGGAGAAATGTTTTCCTCGAGCTTGAACGATCCTCGAGTTCTTTTGATCGATCAAACGACCTTCGAAAAAAAAACTTTAAAAATGAAAGAGAAAAATAAAAAAAAAGGAACAAACCAGTCTCGCCACGAGAATTTGAAGAGGAACGGTAGAGTGTCGTAATAGGGCCATTGCGAACCTTTTAATTTGCTAATTAATAAGGAAACTCAGGAGAATTGTCTACCCCTTTAACGTCTATAGACGACATTGGGAGATCTCCCTTCGGCGGCTTCGTCGCCGAAAAAGGAAGAACCGCGAATGTTCCCGATGGGTAGGTCCTTGGGAAGACCGAGGCAAATTACGAGACTCTCGTGTGTACACTGCGTCGAACGATGAGTGTAGAGCAGGGAGAAGGATTAAAGAGAGGCGCGGAAAGAGGAGCAAGATCGAGGAGGTTAGTGGTCGTTTTGAGGACATCCCGAACGTTTGCACGGACACGGAAGCCCCCGGAGGAACGACGAAAGATAAGGAAAGGAAAAGAGAAAAAAAAAGAAGAAGGAAAGAGAAGGCGACGATGTTGAAGGGTCATCGACGAAGGGATAAGACGAGGGGAGGGATTGGGAGGACAAGGGGGTGAATAAGGGCTCGTCGAAGAACAAGTACAGACTGTAAGACTGCCTTGAGAAAAGGTTAAATATAAAGGTCGACGCGTACTCTCTTGATGTTGGCTGTTGGGATTTCTACTTTCCATCATCCCATATAATCTGTATACACCTTGCCAGCTTATATACATACAGAACAGGGTCTTGGAGTAAAACCTCCAGCAGTCTTATTTCACATTGGCCTCTCTGCAGTCTCTCCTTTGCGATATCAAGTTCTGGTCTCTTCTTATTTGAAACCACGAGAAAGAAAGACCAAGAGAGAGAGAGAGAGAGAGAGAGAGAGAGAGAGAGAGAGGGAGACCATCGAAATCACCAGGCTCCAGGCGAGACAGGAAGTGGGGTGACGACGTACGAACCTTCATATCTCTTATATATTAGAAACTCAAGTTATTTTCCATCCTCCCACCAAAGGATCTTCTATGTACTCCCTCAAGTCAGTGGCCAACTTCCGCTTTACTCTTTTACTTCCATCACTCGGGTGTTTACTGTTTGGATTTATTTCCTTGGCTTCTTTCTCGTAAAGAAACCCAAGAACGTCATGGAAGCTTGCATATGAAGCCGCCCATTCCTTCTCCGATGTTCACTCTCAACTTATATCGATCTCTTTCCGTGATATCTGTCTCGAACCTCCCACCGATCCTTGCCATCAAACTCACCCAAACGAGTCACTGAATTTCTCGTATTCAGTCTACCATGCCATCAAAGTGTTATCGGTTTTTTAACGTATCCAATTGTTACACCGATTCAATAATTCGAGGCTTGTTGGATTCTGCTGGATTATTTAGACACTGATCGAAATTGTGGTCAGAAATACGTCCAATCCGACGTCATCGAGCGTAACGATTTTTGGGAATATTCTACACAAATGATATACGATGCATTCAAATAAAAGGTTTAAAAAATACATACGGTTTTTTTTAGAGCCTGAAATAAAATCAAAATGTCGTAAATTAATTTTTAACGGATGATTGATCATCGATCCTTGCCTGTATTTATCTATGTATATTAGGGTGGTTGGAGAAAGGTATATTATGAGACCTGGTAAAATATAAGGCATTTATATCAATACTCACTGGACTTGACATTGACGTTCTGTATTTCCCATGCTTACGCGGAGAGAACTTCACCTGTTGCTTTTCGATGTTGTAACTTGTCAACGTTCAAACGTGAAACAGAGCTCGTATCATATTTTTGTAGGAATCCGAACGTTTTATAAAGTCATCGTAGGAAATTCGCTTTTATGGCAAAATGAAAGTTTATTTCTTAACAATAACACATTTCAATACGAATATTTTTTTTCAATGCTACCGTGGTTCACGTTGACTTTCAACATGTAACTTTTACGAGGATTTGAGTCTTTTGTTTCTGATGATTTTCCCCAAAACCCAACATTTTCATAAAAAAATCGTTAAAAAACGTGCTTTTAGAAGGTTTTTTACGATTTTTTTTTAAATCGTAAAAATGAAAATTTTGGGTTTTGGGGAAAATTAATGGTAGATTCGTGCTCAGGGGATCAAATTACATCAAAATAGACTATTCAACAAAATATTAAAAATCCAAAATTTTTTTGGTTTTTAGGGCGAAAAAAGTTTTTTCACTCAATCATCGATAACTTTTTTTCCTTTCGGATTTGGCACTCCACTCTGTGCTCAATCTCTTCGTTATGATTTTCTCTTCAAAATGCTTTT
>JAPYZJ010001523.1:0-26820 GCA_030522765.1 Ophioninae sp. B BG-2022a | reverse complement strand
TTTCCATACATACCCCTTTGCCTCTTTTTTTGCCATTTTTCAAGTGGACTTTCCGGGAAAACTATAAGAGATATCGATACGATTCCAACGCCATTATTTAAGTCAGGCAAAAACCTTTTCCAAACCCACCAAATAAATCTCCATCGCATAGAAGAAGCCTAGTCTACGACCTTTTAAAATATCGTGATTTTCGAGATCCCGGAAAAGTGGCCGGAAAAGTCGAAAAATTTTTTTTTCCGTTTTTAAACTTTTAAAAGGGTCTATTTAATCGGAAATTTTCCGCTGATTACGAATATGCCTGATTTTTTTCCAAAAGGGCAAAATTAGACTGGTGAAATGCGAAAAACCCTTCTATAATATTTTTTCGACATTTTTCCCTATAAATGAAGAGTTCAATGCGAACCAAATTGTAGATTTATCTTCAAGCTATAAAAATACATCTACACGAACCTACGATATTACCCTAAACGTCTAAATGTAATAATTATTTCAAGGCTAAGCCCGCTGAAGGCCCATTAATCAAACCCTAAAATCTCTGGAAGAATCAATCGACAAGATCCATCCAAGTGCATCATCAGCAAAACTGTTCCGGTACGAAAGCCTTCACTGTGAGAAAATGTATCGAAACGTGGGAAGAATGGGAAACGGTTAAACAATTGTAGAAAAGGAACAATGAAATCATCACTAAAGATTCGTAAACGCGTTCCATTAATCGCATCTTGACTGAAAACCAGATGAAGATTTGATGAACTTTGAAACTCCTGGATGGAAAAGCACGAACGGTGGCTCCATTTTCGTCTCTCAACTTTTCGTCGTACCCTGAAGACTTTTGGTAAATTTCAACTGTACAACAATTTCTCGTTGATCCAGTCCTTTTCCTCGCGATTCTCTTTTAGCCTAGATGGTCTTGCGCAACCGTCCTTTCTCTCGTTCGGACATAATATAGTGGAAAGGGGAACGTCGTAGCCCAAGAGAGGTCGCATTGTAACCCAGTGTAACCTGTGATAGTGCACCCTCGCGTAGCAATCGCTCGCGACACACTGAATTACGAGACACGGAAGGCTGGCTCGCGCGGTGGCTACTTCCGGTTGTAATATAGTTTGGTAGAACAATGGAAGCCGCAATGGGACCTAGGCTGAGGTCCAACAACGAGCAGCCTGTGAACAGCAACTGACATCAGGATGGCAGGCTTCCTAGACTATGCGCGTTTATATGGTCACATCGGTATCTTTGTCTTCGCGTCCGTGCAACTGAGGAACGTTTCCTTTCCCTGAGGATCAAAGTGGCCGTTTAAACGGCCTCCAACCGTGTATGGGCTACGTGACGATTCTGTGTATAATCACTCTCTTCCTAGTTCTCTTCATCCACTTGGTACATCCACCCCTTGGTGTCTAAATCCTCTTTTTTTTCGCCTAGATAGAATTGACCATCATCAGCATCGAACTCTCTGGTCCTTTCTATAGTCATCAGTATTTCCATCGATTCTGTTCTATTAGAGGTAGATTACGAAATTTTACAGAGATTACGAATTTCTGTGACGTTTGGGGTTCATTAGGAATGAAAATAGGCTTTACTCAAAGCTTGATGCTCCAGAGGTTGCTCCAGTGGTACCTTACGGTCTACCCATACTTAGCTGGATGAGGAAATGGCTGGTGGAATGGCTAGTGCTGGATGTGGATGCTGGCATGTTTCCAATTGTTAACTATCGCCTCTAATCGATGAGACTTGGATACCACAATGAGCCATTAACATTTCGGAACGTCTGGTCATTTTCAGTCTTTGTCTTCTTACTGTCTGCAATTGGATGGCTAATGCACATCAGCTTCTCTCGAAACACGTTCGATGATTGCTCACTTTTTCAATGTATCGTTTACCGATAAATTGGAAACCGGATGATAGATGATTCGTTTGGATTGTACTGATCTGCAAACTGTCTGATGACGCAGCCCATGATTGCTATTTCGTACTTGCGATACGTCAAGCGCTTCAATGTTACTGACAAATATCCAGTAGCGATTCAAGGACCATCGATGTAGCCGGGAGCAACCCAGGGGAATCAATGAAGCCGACTGCCCAACTACTCGTAGGATCATCCCCTATATTGGTCATCATCGATCTCTTACCAGCCTCCCGGCTAACTCGACCCGTAATAACGTTTCAGTTCCACGTAGACTGATGCTGAAAATTGGAAAGTAATTATTTTTCGTCAACCGCTGTGGCTATTCGTACAGAATCGATGGCTATTGAAAACTCGTTTTTCTTTTGTAGTTTTTTTTTTATTTTCGATTAATCGCGTTGCTGAAATCAAATACAATGATTTGATGGATTATTGATTTTTCGTGGACTTTGGTACAGAATGTTGGTACTGCACATGCAAGTGATTTAAACGATTTTCGATTTTAATTTTTCAAGATTATCCTTATTGAATAAAAAGTTTAAAAATCTGGTTTATCGAAATTAAACTAATTGAAGTAAATGGTTTCGAAATCAGGCTTTTTAAAGAAAATAATATTTAAATCGGGTTTAGAAAAATAGGTTTTAAATCAGGGCTAATTGAAAAAAAAACATTTTTTTGTTATCAGACTTTAAAAAAAAATATTTTTCACATCAGGCTTCTAAAAAAAAATTCTCTCGACGTCAAGTTTGTAAAAAAAAATTCTTTCGACGTCAGGCTTGTAAAAAAAAAAATTCTTTCGACATCAGGCTTGTAAAAAAAATTCTTTCAACGTCAAGCTTATAAAAAAAAAAAATACTTTACCTATTTCTTCGAATCTAATTCCCCCAAGTAATCTTAGGTTTCTTATCACCGCAGTAGAACCTCTCAACGCGATTTGCCAAGAGGATTTCGAGTTTTTCGAAAATCCGGAGCTCCAATGGGAGAAGAACGAAACGGATGAAGCAGGATGCCTGGATTCAACCCTGTGCGGGGATTTCCTGACGGTACATCCGATCGTTTGTATACATGCATGCAAACACATAATCGTATATAACAGAGCTAGGGTAGACGTCCAACTGACGCGCAAGAGAAAAAGAGAAAGGGCGAGAGGGCGAGAGAAAGCAAGAAAGAGATGGCGCTCGGTAGAGGCTCCGATCTCCTGATGCTGTCAGCCCACGAGAATCACGATGGTCCCTGGCGAAGATCTTGTTACCGGGAAACGCGGGCAAGTATGAAAATATGCGAAGCTTGCCCCATAAAGTGCGCAGCTTTCCACCCCAATGGGCGCGCTTTCGCCATCGTACACTTCCTCACTCCCCTCCTCACGTATGCTCTCCATCGCTTATAGGGTGTCCCAAATTCGCCCGTCTAAACTTTCCAAACTTTCGGACACTTTCGTGCCCTGAAATAAAAAAAAAATCTTCCCAGTTTTCGTCAACTTTACCAAAATTCGATTTATTTCGCCTACTTTTCGTTAAGAACTTATTTTTATTCTTTATCAAAATAAAAATCGCAAAATAGAAATTGCAAAATAAAAATTGCAAATTTGATGCCCCAAAAAAGTATCTTTTACATTACCGGAATTGTCTTTATTTCCATATATTTTTAAATACAAACATAAAGATTTAAATGAATTGTATTTATATTTTTAAAAGAATTGTAATTTAATTTACATTAAACCAACATTTTATTCATGCATAATTATTTATATACAAACACAAATATTATATTCATTCATATATAGTTAATCGTTGTCTTAATTTAATTTTATTATGGTAAAAGAAATTACGTGATTTTTTTTCAAAATAAGAATTTCATTTAAGAAATTATAGAACAATATACTAGCATTATATTATATTATAATTATTATTTTTATATATATGCTTGTATATAATAATAATAATAATAATATAGTATAAAATGGTATAATTTCCTAAATTTAATATTCCTTTGGAAAAAAATCAACTCGATTTTAATTTAGATTAAAAATTCATCAGTTGCAAATTTAATTGAGGAACGTTGCTATTCAACGATGATATTTACTAAAATTTGAAATTAATATTAATGTCTGGTTTAGAGAGAGTGTAATCCTCTTTTCCAATTTCTAGGAAAATGCAGTGACTCCCCTCAATTTAAAACCACAACCACTTTCATCAAAGATTCCATTGTAGATTAATCCCGGTGTTTCGCCACGTGAATTTTGACAAAAAGTTTGAAGCTTTACGAGGAGATTACGCAATACCCGAAACCGACAATCAGCGTTGACTGAAGTGCACGTAATCCGCGGGTATACGAGAATATCGCTGGGCGAAAACCAAGAGACACCGATCTCACTCCAGTCCCTCATTTTCTCTCTAAACTCCTTCTCATGTGGGGAGACCTTCGTGTACAAGTAATTCCATACCACGCGGTGCAAACGAATGTCGAGATATTTTATAAAAATCAACGTAAAGGAGAATTTTTATAAATTAATATTAATTGTTTCCAAAGTGTTGTAAAAATGTCTGGCTAAACCCAAACAAATTCTCTCGAAAACATAATTCAGTCAAGTTAACCAGTTCAGAAAAACCAGTAAATCAGAAACAAAAATTGCACAAAAAATGATGATTTTCAATATTCTCAATTTCATAAATCACAAGCATCCCAAAGAATGTCTCTCAAAGACTTTTCAATTTTTATTAAACAATTTCCAATTATTATCGAAAATACAGAAAGTACGAAAAAAACACAATAACCTAAACTTCGTCAAAAAGTTCGATCCAAACAAACTTCGATCTCGTAAATGGAGTATTTCGTTTCGAGAAGTTTCTCGTTACGTTTCGAAGATTGCTTTGGGTGACTCGTATGACTCGTAAAGCTGAAAATGGATCCAAGTGTTGCACAGGGGATTCTGGGTCTGTTCCCTCAGGACTATTATCACAGTGATACGTTCAAATCTGTATCAAATTGTTTATTTGGATTTATCAATTATCAACAATTATTCATTATAATTATCAACAGTTATTAATTATAATTATCCACAATTATTAATTATAATTATCCACAATTATTAATTATAATTATCCACAATTATTAATTATAATTATCCACAATTATTAATTATAATTATCACCAATTATCAATTGTTCAATATCACCAATAATTCCCAAAACCAATGCAGCCAATCCTAAAATATTACTAGATGGTCTCAAACTATTTTTCAAAATCATGATTATACGCCACGAATGTACGATTGTGAAATGTCCTGTACGTATATCAAAATATGTATACGCGAAGGAATTTGCATGTTCTGACATTGTCTCCGCAGCTGGATGCTCTCAACCCTATGCATAATACGTATACCGGAAAAGCCATCGTGCCCAATGGGTGTTACGTTAAGAGATGCAATCCACCCTTTGCGGGGTGTTGGGCTTGGCAGTTTTGGTACTGAAAACAGGCGATAGAGGGAGATGGTGAAACATAACTGGTTTCGTCTCCCTTTATTCGTATACGTTTGCACGCGTGTATGCGTCCATGAAACATCGTTAAATACCATGTAGCATAAACGCATCAGTATTAAGGAAGATAACACAAATTAACGTACGAAGCTACTCGAGGTTGCCTAGGGTATATCCGGAGCGAAACTGCATACAGAAATACAAAGATCCTCGTACTAAAATCTCGTACGATACCTCATCCCCCTTAAACTGTACCCACCCACGACCAATTATTTGTTTCTCTTTGCTTATAACCCAACCCAACACTTCTCACCCTTTTGCACTGTTTCACGATAATGTCGAAGGCACTAGACGGGAAAACGTGCCCTCAGCTGATATCGCAACTCATAGTTCAAATTATCTTGGCTATATGTATACAGGATGAGTATTTCTGTAATCCGCGGGATAAGCTAATTGCGTAGGCATAAGCGGATTCAATTGAGCCTGATAACCCTCCATGAAGTGAGAATATATATATATTTAATGACAGGGTTTTATTGATTAGTCATACGATAACGAAATTCACGAAATTATGTCCATTTGAAAAGTCTACTATTGAATGTGCGAGATAAAAGAAAGGTTTTTTGAAAAACGATTATTCAAAAGGGTATTTTTTTCAGATTTTTTAATCAAGGGCTGAAAGGAGTGCTAATGTTTGGGCTGGTGATTTCGAATTCTTGGGGGAAAAGCTCAAAACTTTTTATCGAAGAATAAATGTTTAATTAATACTTTCATTGAATAATTAAAGATCTGATTAATAAAGATTTAATAATTGAATAAGTTAAATTGTTCAAAATTGTATATATAAAATGATTAAAAGTTAAAAAAAATATTTAAAATAAAAAATAAAATTATTAAAAATAAAATTCTTAAAAATATATATTATATATAGAAGTTAAATTATTAAAATTAAGTTATATTAAGTAATTAAACAAATTACAGAATAACATTAATGAAACAGAAGAGGAAAATCGTGGATTCGTACGTCTAGATTATAGTTTACATGTTTAGTATAACAAATAGTTAGTTCAATTTTAAATGACCACTTTGAAATGTTGATTTTTTGGTTTCAATAATATTTCAAAGTCGTATTAGTTTTTGTTGCTTAAATATTCATGATTTTGCGTACATGCACAGTTAACGACCCTAAAATCCTAACTCTGTGTTTCGATTAATGCGATATGGTTTTTTTTTAAACTGGATTCCATTGTTTTGTACGTATATAGATGTACATTTGTTGGAAACATTATTACAAATGTTATCCAAACATTACGAGGGCTCGTTCGAACTGTTTTCTGATGAGCAAGAAACTTTCTAATGCTTTTCAACATGCTTTGGGAGAACGACCCACTAGTGCCTGAAAATCGGTTTTTTGTCCTTCTGTGCCCCACAGTTTTTGTCGAAAGAATGCTTCGCACCACTTTTAGCTGCAGCCCTCGCGGCTGATACTTCCATAAGTTTCCATAAGTATTGTCTATGTCTGGATGGGATTTCTGTTCCTTCTTTTACAAATATTCTGGCTCGTTGCCCTATCAATTCGATTTCTTGGAGGGAAGTCAAAATTCTCAACCTTCGATATTATATAGTTGGTTCCTTCATTTTGGTTGGATAGTACTTTTGTTCAATAAAAGAAACCAAAATTTGGTAATGATTGATGGTATCGACTTTGGCATAACAATATTCTCATTTCGTTATTTGACGATTTTTTAAATTATTTTATTTTTTATTAATTTTATTTTTAATTTATGTTATTTTTCATTTATTTTATTTTTCATTTATTTTTTATTTATTTCTGATTTTATAAAGTGTTTAGGTTTGTATGATCAACATCGTTACAAAATTGATTATAGTCAAAATCATGATCGAAGTCCCTCCAGAAATGGAGGAAGTCATTTCGAAAATGAAAATGATCAAAATCATTTTGAAAATGGAGATGACCGTAATCACTTCGAAGGTTGAGATGATCAAATTCATCTTGAACATGGTGAAGTTGAAAATCATTTCGAAAATGGAAATAGTATACCTAAATCTTTTCGAAAATGGAAATGGTCAAAGTCATTTAAAAAATGGAGATGGTCAAAGTCATGTATAAAATAAAAATAAATTATTGAAAAAAATCTCTGGATAGAAAACTCTTGAAAATATTTTTTAAAATATTTTTTATTTGGAGCGTGGAAGATGTATGCTGTTTTTTGTGTTTTTATAATTTTCCTTCTTCTTTAATTCGGAAAATGTTTTTTTGTAATGTTAATATTAAATTACTGGATTTTTTAATTAATATTGGTATTGTGTAATTCACGTTTACGATCAATCAATTTGGGATGTGGCTACCTCTGAATTCAGATACCCAATATCGGCATTCCATTCGAAAATTGATTGTTCCACTCTACTGAAAGTAACGTTGTAGGAGCTTTTGAACGATGGTCCATTTTTATATTGCTTTATCCAATAGCTGGCTAGAGTAACAACACTCGTAACTGTGATCGCTCACGATCGGTCCAACTTTTCTCTCTCTCTCTCTCTTTGCGTACACACAGAACTCAAACATGCAAATACCATTAAAAAAAAAACCCATCAACCGATTGCATACTTTCGATTAAAAAAGGAAACGTTATATCCGAAAGATACTCGAAGGGTAAATCGAAACAATTCCATTAATTCGATTGAAAGGAATAACTGTACGCACTTTCAATTAATTCGAAAAATATAGGTCTGCTCAATAATTGTTAGTGTCTGTCGAAAGCATGAATAAATAGATATACGTTTTCGGATGATATTAATAAATTTAAAAATAGCACGTAAAAAGGAATATTAAAAAATATTTTTTTACGTAATTGTCAAGATTAATTAATCACTATGGATAATTCATAACTACGAAGTAAGATTTAAGGGACAACTTTTTTTTTAAATTGGTCAATTCAGCTATGTAAATCTTATTAAATTGAAAAAAAAATTAATTTAATTTAATTTTAAACTCAATTTAAATTGAAATTTAATTCTATATTTAAATAAAATGGGGTTGATTCGTGGTGACGTTTGCAGGCAACGAAACGACGTGAAAAGAAATTTTCAAAATTCCACGATTGAGCGAACAGCGATAATTTTGAAAAATGGCAAGTTCGACTGTAAAGATATACGATTGAGGACGTCCAAATGTGCAATCGAGAATCCTCTGGTGGATATCCACGAAAAAGCCTGCAGTAGGGTTTAGCCACGAAGTTCCCCGAATCCCAGACGGTCTGATTCTGACCCTCTGCTCTCCCTTACTGTCGAGCTCAGGCTTCGAGAGACAAACTTGGAACAAGTCCCGCAATCTGGCATCTAATGGACAGAGCGAAGGGACGCGAGTAGGGCGTTACGAGAGGTGAAAAGGTACGAGTTTTCGCAGCTTAGCCGAGTGAAAAATTGCTCCGAGAACTTTTCCTCGTCCAAGAACGAAAGAGGACGATGCACTTTTCAGTCCCATTAGGCGACTCAACAAGTACGATTTTCGTAAGGGCAAAATCCGATGGTTTTCATATCGATAGAATCAAGTTTGCTTATCATGCCTGATTATCAGATCGAAGAAATCATTTTTTAATTGTACGACTTTTTCTTTTTTAAATAATTTAGATTCTCATTTTTCTCGATAAATATTTATTTATTCATAAGAATTTATTTTATCCCTTCAAAAGTAACGCCCTTTTGATATAATACACTCGTACCAGAATTTTTTTTCTAATTCTCGAAGCACTCCTGATATGCACTTTTTGGTATAACCTCAATTTTTCCAGCATCCTTTCATCGGTATTTTGAAAATCGAAAATACGATTGCAAAACGTGAAAATAAATATTAAAGTATAGGAAAATTTGACAGTGAAAATTCACTTAAAAAACCTGAGCTTTTTTTGAATCCTCAACGCCAATTTAAAAAAAATGAAAACATTAAAAATATTTTGTAGTCAAATAATAAACCGTGTGAAAAAATAAAAACGAGATTTTTTCAGAGATGTTTCGATTGATCGTGGGACATCCTCGAACAGCTAAACTGAATCAATTTATAATTGTGCATTGGGGGGAAATGTGAATTTCCATTTCGTGAACCGCAACAACCGTAAAAAAAATAATAAAAGTGACACGACGAAATTACGTAACGAAGGGTGTACTGGAGGATGAATTTTTTTTATAAACGAGGTATATATGAAATTAAGGTTTTTAGATTGGACGTTTTAAATTTCCCTCGGATTTTCGGAAAGGTTGCTTGATTAATCCAACGAAAAATCCGCGAGGTCCATTTACGTTGAAATTCTGAGGAGTAAAGTATCAAGGATGACTGTATGCAGCAAAAATGTAAAAAAAAAGTGTGTGGCGACGAAAAAGAGGAGTATAAACATGTCAGGATGAGGGCAAAGGACGAAAAGTCCTTTTTTCAGTTGATTCTCGCACACGTCAGATGCGAGGTTGTCCAAAGAGAAGAGGACGGTTTGAGTGAGTCGAGAGAAGATACATCCTAGGGTTGTAAAAAATAAAAATAAAATATAAAAAAAGGAACAGCCGGAACTGACGGGGGAGCTGCTTGACCCGCGCTTTTCCAGTGCTCCCGGCGATACTTTTGATCTTGCTGAGGATTCAAAGCTGAAAAGCTCTTGAGGCCATGAAATCCACGGCCTCGTAACCAATGAAGAATCAGGGAACGAGTCTGCGAAATTCCCCATCCGTCCTTATGCCCTTTCCCACGTTAGCCCTCTCGCCAATCCTTCTTTCGAATCGTTGAATTTTTCTTTTAAAGATGCAAACGTTAGCTCCTGTCGTTCGAAGTTTTAGCCTCACTTCAAAACTTGGCTTCAGAGAATTTCGTACAACCGTTTCCAAATTGGCAAATTAAAGTATTGGTAAAAATCTCGTCCTTTTCGAATTTTTATTCGATTAAAAATGACAAAAGGTGTTAACAACAATTGCTCATTTTTGCAGTCGATTTATTATCTTAAATATAGGTACGTGTTTTAAATACCTTTTTTTTTCTACTTTTTACACTTTTGTGATTCGTGTTTTATTCTCACTGAAGTTCTTCATCACAATTGCACTCGATAAGACAATCGGACAAATGCCATTAGCGTTAATTAGATTTCTGTCCGTTTATGTATCAATCGGATACGGAAAAAAATTCTAGCAGACAGCTATTGATTGCTGGCAAAAGACGATATTTCTCCAATAATAGTTGCATGATGATTGCAAAGGTTGAAGCGACAGAATCAGAGCCACCGTAATGTAATTTTCTATTTAAATCACCGAATCCATCGATCAGTTCTAAAAATGTATTTGGCCAATAAAACTTAAAACAGAAACGTCGTTCTCGATAGAATCTGCCATATTGAAAAACGAAAAGGATGAGAGTCTTTCCAGTTTTGATGACGACTCGAGCCATCAAACACGAACTTCAGTAAGATTTCCACAACCCAAATCTAGACCCTGCATTCTCTCATCGACCCATCCCAAATCCATTTGAAAAAACACTTTACCATTTCAAATCCAAGTTTTGATTAATGATCAATCAATCATCAATCAATGACCACGAGTTTAATCGAAGCTTAAGGCAAATAAATGTGAAGGTAGTTTTCCTCTATCAGGCCTATGAGGCTCTATCAGGCCTCTTTCCTCCTATCAGGCCTTCTGTTAGTACTGTAAATAAAGATTGGTTACGTCCATCTGATTGTTAATTGTCGATAGAGATCGGCAGGTAAATCACGCGTGTCTATCGAGAAAATTTTCACCGATAGAACCGTCATCAGCAATACCATTTTGATGGAAGCTACATGCTGGACGTTCCTGCAATTTCGAGTTCGCACCGCAACGTCATCTATACCGTCAAACTCTCTCTCTCTCTCCTCTTGCCGTCTCTTCTCCCTATCGAATTTTCTCTTTCCATCTCCCTCTTCACTCTGTATTTCTCGAAGTTTCTCGCTCAATCATGCGCTGATGACCAAGAGGCAAATATACAGAACACAGTGGTCGAAGTATGCTCCACCACATTGGGAGCACATGGTTGATGCCTGCCGTTACCACATGGGCTTCCATCAGCGCATGCGTTCATTCAACAAAAAAGGCAAATGGCTGACTTGACCTGACGGAATTTTGATGTTACGCCCTTTCGTCACTCGGCTGATTCGAATATTCGATCCAACATTGCTGCATCTGCCATGTGCATTCACCTAGACAAAAGTATAGGTATTTATAGATGTGCCGAGTGACACGGCGATGACGAGAATAGTTGGCGAGCGGAGGAAGAGAAGCAAGAGGATGCAGAGAACTCGAGATCCACTCGTACGATAATTGCAAGCCGGAGTTATTGGGGTTCGAATCCTATACTTGATGGTACCTGCTGGAAACTCTCTGCATCATCTCTTACCCAATGTTATGAGTTCTGGAATAACCACCAGAATTGCCACTACCCTACCAACTTTCGCGTATTACAGAAACTATACTACTGGCTTCAATCCTCATCACTATAGCTCTCTCTCTGTGATTGACGTTTCTGCCTAAGCTCCTCTAGCGTTACAATCGACTGATCAATCGTCCAGACACTTGTAGGCTACCCAATCAATTTTCGACGCCTCCTTCTATTTCATGATATTCTGATTCGTTTCAGAATATTCAATGCTTTCCTGAAACACGGTGATAAAGACAGTGATAAAGACTTGAATATAATATTGGGCTTAGGATGATCAATTTTTGATGAAAAATCTAAATATTTGTATTTTTGGAATTATTAATAATTGAAAATGTTAATATTTGGATTTTTAGAATTATCAATAATTAAAAATGTTAATATTTCGATTTTTATATTTATTTATAATTAATCATTCACAACTGCAAATTTTTAGAACAATTAGTGTTTGGTTATAATTTTCTATGGGACTTCGAAACGTCGTTTTATATTTTTTTGGCTATCTTAAAAGCGTGACGTATTAAATTTTTCTTTTTATTTAAATAACTTTTAAATCGTCGTCTCGTTGAACTCTCGGTGTCGATACCAAATAGCTACTCTTCCTAGCCAATCTTTTTGTACTCTTCAGAAACAAAAAACCAATTCCGGGACAAACCCAAACAAAAAAAGAATTGTAAGTTACAGAAAGGTGGGAGGTATAATCCACCGAGGACTTATCGAACAGTTATCACATATAGGAGACTTATTAAATATTTATCAACCGGGAGAACTCATAAACATAAACTTTGTCCACGAAGGGTACTACTGGAATTTCGAAAGTTTACTTTGGCGAAGTCGTGTATCAGTGAGCAGCATATGTAGATTGCAGACTCGTGGACTTTTGAACACTATCTACTTTTTTCGGACTTTCAATTGAAAATCTCGATACTTTTTTTCATCCCTCACTTCCTTTTAATGTTTCAACGCTGAAAAAAAAACTGAAAAAAAAAGGAAAAATAAAATAAAGAAAAACGAAAAAAACATTAAAAAAGGAAAAATAAAATGAAGAAAAAGGAAAAAAAATGAAAAAAAGGAAAAATAAAATGAAGAAAAAGGAAAAAAATGAAGAAAAAGGAAAAAAAAATTAAAAAAAAGAAAAAAAGAAAAAAAAATGGAAAAAAGGAAAAAACAAAATGAAAAAAAAAAGAAATGGAAAACGAATGTCACGAGTAGTGTACGAAATCAAAGCAAGGGAGAATATTTGAAACATTTCGGCTAGTTTTGGGAAAAGCTGGCTTTGCGGAGAAAAGTTGAAAGTTTTCATTGGAGGCTCGTTTATACTCGCGTAAGGAGAAGTATCGAGCGGAGTAGCGGCGAAAAGGAGAAGTGGGAATGCAGTTTGGAGTGAACGACAGTATGCAACCGACGAAACTTGGCGCGAGCTGAAAACTCTCTCGTGAATCCTTCGGTGAGAGAGAGAGAGAGAGGAGCTTGGTTTTGGTAGAGATAATATTTTGTAGGGAGGACAGTGAGCGTTGGGCCTCTGAGGGAAGCGAGGACCAAGCGAGCAAACGGCCAAAGTTTTGCCCATTTTGTTGTCTTTAGCCACACAGTACAGAATTCGGCTTCGACCAAGAAACTGTTCTTCCTATTTCGTCGGATAGAATATATAGTCTTTCTTTACTCAGGAGCTTTCCTAGTAGACTAACGTCCAACGATTACACCGGAAGCCGCTTTATGCTTTATCCCTCAACTATTGTTTGCGGATCAAATACTTCACGGTCAAATATTCCAGCGTTATTGTTAATTACGGTTCACCTCGACGTTCAAACTCTCTAAGCTAAGCTTCAACAACGGCCACGAATTAACACCGGAAGTTTGCTTACCATCGACGTTTCACTACTCCATTAGTGATTATGATTTTTTGATTTTTTTTTTTTTTTGAATTTTACTTCATGGCCTTTCGATGGTACAGCCGAGAAAAATATTAATTAAACAACAGCGAGCTTATAGTTTTTGCAGAGTTGGAACCCAATAGAATTTTTGTTTCAATTTGTTCGTTTGATTTTAACATTTAATTACTATTTTATATAATAAATATTATTTCAAATTATTGTATAATGTAATTCTTAAATTCATTCGATTTTTTTTCATTAACAATCTTTCTTTTTGGAAGTTGTGAAAAAATTATGAATGATAAGGGTACGTTTTCAGTATTTACTGGCAAACTTCTGATGTATCCCTCAAGGATGCCATAAAAAAAGTGACTGAAAAACAAACCCAAACAAACCCAAAAAAGTGATGACCAGCTAAAAAGCCAATATATTTTTCTTATCAATGACTTTGGCCAATTGAAAAACTTTTTCAAATAAAACTTCAGTTTTTCGTCGATCAATCCAAATTGGAACAGAATCTGATGTATATTACGTGTACAAGTGGCAAGCTGATCAAAATCAAATAGACTAATTTAAATTCGAATAAATCCCGAATAATTAGCAACGAAGGAGGTTCGAAATCGAACAACATTGATTCGAATAAAACGCACGTGTCTCTCCGGGCATAAAATCAGGTATATCGTATTGGGTTTATCGGTCAAAATGGGCACCCAAGAGAAAACAAAAGATTCCTTCTTTTTTTTTTTTTGTTATCTTTTTTATTCGTACCCCGGAGCATCTGCTACCCTCGTGTTTGTCGTGTATAGGACCCATGAGAGTTTCTGTGTTTTCTCTTGCATTGGCTCCCTCGACACTTTTTCTCGTTGACTGTCTTTTCTTTTCGTTATTTTTACTCCTGTATATACACGATTATACGTCGTTGATCTCGTCGTTTTTTTTTTCTCTCTATCTCTCTCTCTCTCTTCCTCTGCGTTTCCTCTTTGTCGCGAAAACTCTGTTTGTTTTTCCATTGCGTTCAGTTTTCCTGTTCGTGGTATTCTCTGTAGACGTTGGTACTCTTATCCGAAACGCAGTCCGCAAGTTCTTGTTTTTTTCGCCTGTTTTCACCATCCCCTTTCCTATTTCCTCGAGGATTTCTCAACACTCGAGTACTTATCCACAGGTCTGCACCCAAGAGTTTGCCCAAGTTCGAAACTTGCCTGAGACCGAGGCCAACGAAGATAGGAATGAGAAGAGACCGCGAATTATTACGAAATAGATTCCATTTGTCCACAAATTGCGCTTGAAGTAGACCGAGCGGAAAAGGCTGATAGATCGAAAGGAAGAGAAGGCTAATTAGAATGAAGGATATACCGGAAGTCTCTAGCGTGTAATGGGCCTGGTGCCAAGAAAGAATCTTTCGAAGAGTGAACCGGAGGGAGGCTGAAGACAACCTGGGGGAGACCTGATGGAGGCTGATGTCCACAAATGAGGATTTCGTAGAGAGAAAATGATGGTAGGGAACTAGCTGGGGAATTGTGTTCACAGTAGAACGACACACGGTGGAGAATAATCGCTAACGTGACCGTGAGTCTATTGGGAGTCCGTTTGGTGGTGACTGAAGACTTTGGAGGCTATCCTGGAACGTTGGAAAGAATTGCAAAGGAAAAAGAAGAGGAGTTATGAAACTTGGCTTAATTGCATAAATAGAACGAAAAAGAAAGAACGAATGAAAAGAGTTTTCTTTGGAAAAGTAACTTCTTTTAAGCAGCAGTCAAATTAACCCAAACAAACCCAAATTGTGGTACTCTAAAGTCATAAGGACAATGGGATAATCCCTAGTATGAATGCTGTTCTCCTATTGACGTTTCTAGTTTTTGATACGTCATCAACCATTTTGAAATTCCGCTTTGGGATCCGTCTTGTTTCTGAGAATCAAATGGCAGAAAAAAAAAAATCAAACGCTGCGCCATTCTAGTGAAACGAATGGTGCCCGGAAATATTGGTGATGGGCAGCTCACGGTATCCTGGCAATTATCGAAGTGTCAAGAAAAGATCGTGTTGCGTCGGTAATCGTTAAAAGATTAAAATCTCTCGGGTCCGGTAAGTCTGATGGAGGCTCATTCAGCTAGAGGCCGAACGTACTCGAACGTGATTACATCGATGACTGCACATTAGCGATAGAGGTTATAAAAATGTCTTCGATGATCGATTCGCGAGAAAGAAACAATAGGAAGCAAAAAATCTCGGTAATCTCGACACGTGGAAGATGATACACGTTGGAAAACGCACTCGAGTCTATTGTGATTCTGCATTCGTAGATATCACCGATTTTTTACACAATTGCCTCATCAAGTCGAAGATTTTTTTTTTTTCATTTGGAAATATCTTTAATCGAGTGTCATAAAAAATTTATTGAAATATTGGTTAAGCAACAATGGATTCCGAAAAATGAATATTTATTTCTTCCATGGTTGATGAAAGGAATTGTGGACAAAAAAATGTCAAAGGACTGAAAAAAGTGTGTGGGTTTATTGTATAGTATATTTTTTGATATTTATATTTTATATATTTATTATATTTTATTATTTATTATATTTTATTATTTATATATATTTTCTATTATTCTCATATTTTTTAAAATAAGTTATATATATTTATTTTTTTATAAATACTAGTAGTCAATTAATTTCGTAATATTTCGTTTATCACGCTCATCCAACAAGTCGTTATTTTATTGCGTGTAAATAATTGGTCCCCGGATATTACGATAGAGCTGATACTGATGTTATCACGTAGTGAAAAGATTTTTCTCGCGAGACGCATCAATAATAGAGTGTCAATTGAAACGTTGAAAAATAAAGTTTTATCCCTACATTCAAATCAGTAAAAAAAAATTATCGAAGTTTACTAATATATCAGACTTCGATTCAAATTTCAAAAATAAAAAAAAAATTGTCGAAGATAATCCATTGGACGTTCTAAAATTTTAAACATTTTATCTGACTCTATATTTCTCCTGAAAAAAAAAGTTAATTCGTAAAAATATTTATAAAATGGAGGATTCGATGCTTTTTATATGAGGAATGCGTAAAAAGGTTGAAACATCGATGGGAAAAATCGGGAATCAGAAAAGGTAAATCCTGATGTTAAAGAGACGTTACAGTTCTTTTCATCGACAATAAACGTTAATAAGCTCGAACGAAAAAGGCATTCGAGCGAGAACGGCCTTGACAAAAAAGAGATATCAAAGCGAGGCAGGCGTCAGCGTACTGGTTGAGGCCGAAGGAGTAATATCGAGGACAAAAGAGGAACACGGATCAAACGGCTACGAGTAGCTCTTGCGCTGCGCCAATATTTTTCCTTTTGATTCTTTGAAGGTCTTTTTATTCGAGCTTCACCTCAGGTGTGTAGGACAGAAGGAATATAAAGGTCGCACAATACCTTTCGAAATTCACTGAAATACAATACCCACTTTTCAAATGGTTACCTCTTATCTTCGGGTTCTCGATTTCTATAAAAAAAAAGAAGAAGAAAAAGAAAAATAAAAAACAATTTAACGATTCAAATTTTTCTCGCTGATTTTCACTTCGGAACAATAAAAACGAACTCTTTTCGCATTCGCTGACCGTAAAACGTGCTACCGAAGCTTACTTTCTCACAAAAAGATCATTTCTTTCAGAAGCATTAAAAAAAAAAACTTTGTCATTCACGGCTCTATAAACATTTTTTTTTATTCTCTTCTAGTTTTGTTTGGGTTTGTTTTGGGCTGGGATCGAAATCCTTATTTTAATTTTTTTGAGCTCACATTTCGAGTTTCGCTCGTCTAGAAAAATGTTCATTTTCTTCACGATCTAATGGCAATTTAAAAAATAGTATTTTTTTTTTGACAATCTAATGTCTGATGGAACGATTTTTGGTTGATAACACAGGTCTACAGGGATCTCCCCCTCCGAGATTTGATGGTTGATACCGATAAATTTTGCGACGCTGAATGTGGGAAAAATAATGAAAAAATTCCAACACGTCCAGATTTTTTGCTATTTGATATTTTGATTTTTTACCAAAATACCCTAGGTGATATAAAATAAAATCGTATAAAACTAATGGTAATCCCCTTTTCTCGAAAATAATTACTAATTAGCTTTATTTCGATTCTAGGAACTGCTCCTAATTGATGGTTTAATTGTATTTATCTAATTCAATTAATGGCCAACAGTAATAGCTCGAAAAAAAAAAACAGAAAATTTAGGTCATTTCATATGAGGTCGTTATCAGGGCATAGTCATAAATTTATGTAGAGCATAATTGTAGAATCCATTTTGAAATTTATTTAATTTAATAAAAAAAATATTTCCTCATCAAAGCGTTGTTTTTTACGAAAATAAAAAAATGACTTTTCCAGGAAAACTAGATGAGATGGCGGAAAACTGAGTTCACATTTGTAATCAGCCCATCAAAAATACACTAGAATCAGTCATTGAATCTCAAAGGGGAAAATAAAAGTTAAAATTTGCAGACCTGTTTAATTAATAATTCGTTTATACGAAAGCATAAAATAGCCACGATAGTTTCGTAGTTACCTTGATACTGTCGAATCAGGTTTTTTCATTTATTTCCAAACATACGTTGTTTCAGCTTCTCGAAATAAAACAAAAAAAGAAAAAAAAAATCAAGAATGGTTGTATCTAACTTGTTTTTGGACTTTGCGGTAGAAAAAGTTGGTAACACTGTAGTCAAGGGAGTAGAATGGGAGAGAGGAAAGGGAAGAGGGGGGTTTGGGTTGTACAGGTGTATTATTTCTTTCTCGACACTCTTTCGTAACAGGCGAGAGCTCAGCAGAGTCAAGCGGACGTACTCCAGTTATGATTTATGATGGCTATGACGAGGTAGCCATGAACATTGTTGGCTCTCTATGTGGCTTCCCTACAGCGCGACACGAAGAGACCGTTGCTATAAAGGGCTCCCGTGGCCCGTGACAAGAGCGCAGAAAAAAACCGGAAACACTATTGTCGCAACTAGCGTGTCGTTTCGCGCGAAATATGATTTTCCACGAGTGACTGATCCAAAGAAAAAATTTCCATGTTCCAAATAAATTGGCTACGACCAGAGTTCGAAACATTGGAAAGTTTTCAATTCTGTTGACCGATACTCGTATAACCAATTCATTAACATTGCCTGATTGTTGAAACGACGCGAAACAACGTTGACGTTGTTTCCTCTTTCGAACGATGGACCCAATAGGAAACCAGGATGTGATTGGTTTATGCAATTCTGAGGTTATCGCAATTAGATGGTCACTTACAGTGTCCAAAATAGTTTTGGTGAAGTAAACTTGAAAAAATCCTGACGATATCAACTTTAAAAAGTCCTCATTGAGTCAAGCTAAAAAAGTCTTGATTACATCAACTTTCAAAGGTCGTGATGAAATCAGTATAAAAAAAGTCCTGGTGAAGTTAACCTAAAAAAGTCCTGGTTTAATCGAATTGTTGTCAAATTTTATTTGGATTAGTGTTAAAATTAGAAAATTGATATTTCCAAGTGTCAATTAATTATTAAAATAGCTATGAGTAAGGTTACATATTTACGAAATTATCTCGACTGGTAAATCTATAATTACCCCACTTACAGTGCCAAAAACCGTCCTGGTGAAGTGAGCCTGAAAAAGTCCTGACGACACCAACTTTAAAAAGTCCTAATTGAGTCAGGCTAAAAAAGTCTTGATGACATCAACTTTCAAAGGTCGTGATGAAATCAGTATAAAAAAAGTCCTGGTGAAGTTAACCTAAAAAGGTCCTGGTTAAATCGAATTGTTGTCGAATTTTATTTGGATTATTATTCAAATTAGAAAATTGATATTTCCAAGTGTAAATTAATTATTAAAATAGCTATGAGTAAGGTTACATATTTACGAAATCATTTCAACTGGTAAATCTATAATTACCCCACTTTGGACAAACTTTTTGCCTGACGAAGCTTTATCTAATTCATCAATAAAAAACAGAAGCATCAAGCTCTACCCTTATGCATTCTGCTTAGCCTCATGATTCGTTTTTCTTCAAAAAATTGAGTGTCCACGAGAAAAGTGAATTTGAAAATTCGTATACATCGATCCCCACGAGTCTTTACCTAATCAATTTTAAAATAAATCTGGAATACGTGAAAACGTAAATGCAGGAAATTCCTCGTTGAGACGTTTTAACGAAGGTACCTTAAAGCAGCAAACGAAGTTACTGCATGAGCAAACGACGTGGTTTTATTTCAACTTTATTTAAAAGTAAAGAAAAACATCGAGAGGGAAAAAGCGTTATCGAAGGGTTTGTAGTCCTTTGATCAGGTAGACGATGTTGGTGGGCTTGCATACCACGACAAGCGATCAACGAAAGCCAAACGGAGAGCAGAAAGTTTGGACAAACTTTGAGTCGGAGCCGGTGGTGTAACGAAAACGAAGTGAAACTTTCTGTGGATAGTATGAACGATAAATATAGGACTCCCAAAGGGACCAAAAGTGGGAGTTTATAGCCAATACTGAATTGTTGGTCACCCAAACTTCTTGCAAGCAAAAGGAACTTACGCGTCATAAAGTGAAACATTTGTAAGCTGATTACTGGTAACTCTGAAATCCAATATAGTTTTTTCATTAGGAACGTTCTTACGAACCAAAAAAAAATAAAAATAAAAACTCGCCGATATCCACAAGGTTATTGGACATCTCGTTATGACGAACTCAACTTTGATGCTTCTTTTCTGCCCTGGAAAATCTGCAACTTACTCTCCCAGATAAAATGTTTGACGTAACAATATTTGAATTTATTTAAATACGTGAAAAAGCCACGTTTCAAAGGAGTCCATCAGTTCTTTTTTTTTACGAATGGAGTATCATTTACTAGGGTTATATTCTTTGTCAACGAATTCCGATCGAAAAACCATCCCAATTTAAAAATATTTTAACTCCTTGCCTCATTTAAGATAGTAATAATATATCTGTAATTTTTTGAGTTTGAAAATAGAAAAATATAATAAATTTAAGCATAATAATATAATAATATTAATCATAAAAAAATAATTATTCGAAAATTGTTTGTAATAAAGGTCTTCAATTATTATTATGAAAAGTGAATTACTAAAATAACAATCAGCCAACCCAAACAAACCCAAACAAAGAGAAAAATGAATCGTTTCAATCGATAATATCTTGTTTGGGTTTGTTTGGTTTTTCAATGACGAAGTTCATGGCACGTACTAACGTAAAACTTGAATTTCAGCTGGGACGATGAGAAACTAATTCTACAATGCAATTAGCCAATAGACGACTTATGATAATGATAAACGAGACGAGCCAGCGCTCCGGAAGTTATAAATTACGGATCGGCTTATGGAAAATGTGTAATCGATGAGTAATAAACTAAGAAACTTGGAGATAAGACCGGGGTGTGGACGCGAGTTGTCACGGTGGGAGAAATAATTCATTTATAAAGTGGCTGGACGCAGTGAACGGTACTGCAGTGTATCTGAACGAGTCTAAGGTCGTTTTCACCTGAACGTCGAAGTGAGTGTGCGGTACACAGTGCAGCTTCATCTCACCATAATATTCCGATAAGATGATAAATTCCATAACCACGCCCTGAATTCTCATGGCTACCATCAATCAGCAATTCAATTGATTTTGATCTTGAAAGTTCGAAAAAACTTATCATAATAAACATACATATAGATATTGAAAATTACTTCTTATCGTATGTGTGAGATTAGGACATTCGTGATAAAGAAAAATTTGTATGGTGACCAAGAGCGAACAGAATAAAAAATCATTTTAATTATCAAAAAAGTTGATGAAAATGAAAATATCGTGTTTCAGAGTTTTTGGAATTTTTAAGGGGGTAAAATCGAAAGTGTTCAATTTATTATTTCACTCTGGGCTAATAGGAGACTCAAATCTATCAGAATAGTACTGAACAATTCCTGTTCTCATTTATTCATCAGGAAACCCAAACAAACCCAAACAATTGCTATCTTTGTGTTAATGGCTTATTTAACGTAGAATTAATATTCTTTATTTATATTGCATTTGGCATATTTCAGAATGTCGTATTCCGTATCAATAACACCCGAATGTCCGGAACCCTTTTTGGGTCCCAGTCTGGCTCAGTCGTGTCAAGGTTCGCAATTTCTTGTCTTCATGACCCTACTCGACACTTTCATACGTGCCAAGAAAGAGGTGGCTCAGCTGTGCGAACGCGTTCATCCTGTCAATCCAGCAGGATATTACTATGACTTTATCGTGGTGGGAGGTGAGTACAGAGAATTTATTATAAATCACTCGGATGAAACTTTCGTTTTGGAGTCATTAGAGAAAAGTGGGCTTTGATGAAGGGATAATTAAAAATCAATTCGTGTTATAGAGGATGATCAACTAATGGATTGGTTTAGGGAAAAGTTATTTCGATGAAGTAATTTTTTATTCATTAAAATATTTTTTCAATACGATAAATTGTTGATACAGTTCTTCTTAAAAATCTCCATATTTCATCCTTTTTCTATACAATTCGGATGAATAAATCGTAATTGAAAATCACGCTAATTAGAATATGATATTTCGATTTTCGTTATTGACCTTAATTATTGAGGTTTCATAAATTTTATGTTTATAAATTCGTTATTTTCATGAAGATCATCAATATTCTGAGACATCAATCATCGTACTTGTAATTCATCTCAAGAATCTTTGACGATAATTTCTGGTGAATTTTTCTAGTAATGGAAGTGTTGCATTAAGTTTGAAAGCCATATACTCGATTGGAGAATAAGAAACTACAAAAGTTATAAGAGAGGGAGAGGGAGAGAGAGGAGGAGGAAAAGAGTGTCAGCTAATAGCTTAAGCAATTATTGACTTTTCGTTCGCAGCTGGTCAAGGCGTTAAGCTATTATTATTATCGAAAACATTGAAAATTCGTTTTATAAAAATAAAATATTTTGAAAGAACAAGGTAAATAAAAAAAATGTGTAGAAAACTTCGAAAAAAAAGTTTATAATTAAAGTAGTTATACATTAATTACACTTTTTTTCTTAAAAAAAAAAATAATATTGCTTAACACTTGGCTGAGCTTTCTTGTTGACATTTTTCAAGAAAAAAGGAATTCGATGTTTTTTTTATTTTTAGGAAGAAAAACGCTATTATTATTAATAAATGATAAAAAAAAACAATGTTGCAAGGAAAAAAGTGGGTTAACGCTATATAACAATTCCACTGCTTCAAGGGACAAACGATTTAAAAAATATTCATAGTATTCCAATCTCTCAAAATCCGTCCCACAAAATATTAATAATCCTGAAAAAAGCTTTTAGTTTTCGACCATCAAAAATTCCAATAAATCTACATGGCATTTATTCTCTTGATTATCGTTAACCAGGAATCCTCCAAAACGATGATGGTTTCACCTCGGCTCTCGAATTTTCCATAATTGACTATCTCTGTCAATTTCAGAGCTATTTAAAAAATCATTTAAAAAATCATTTAAAAAGCATGAATATCTATCTCGAGTGATCAAATACGAATAAATTCAAATACGAATAAATTGAAATATGCTAGTACATCCGGGACGACCGAATCCGCAAAGTAGTATCGAAATCGTTTATTCCCTGTTTTTTTTTTTTTGCAATTGAATTTGCATTGCATTTTGCCTATCCGGAAGTGGAGAGGGGGGACGTTCAGTTATCTTTGCTCATCGTATAACGTGGATACAATATTTGTCTAGTTTACGTATGCAGATATGTAAATGGACTCGATGGATCGAAGTGTACATCGACGTTGATCTGCGGTTGAAAAAGCTCAACACGTTTCCCAGATATTTGTGTAGATTTTGTGGTGAAGCATCGTCAGTTTTCTACCCCTCCAACAATTCCAATCCTCTTCCCCTCTTTGCCCTCCTCTTTCCATTGAATTTCCAACCCTTTCCTTCTCTTTCCTCGTTACCTGTATTCCTCGTGCTTTCCACGAGTAATTTGGGATACAGAATCCTCGTTTCATCGCTTTGTACGTTTGTGGTACTTGCTTGCCTACAATAAACAAAATTATCGCGATTTTGAAACTAATGAACGTTCTCCACGTTTCATACGCGTTGGCCGGATCGTCGTTCGTTGTTTATTGGACCGTAGAGCGTGTTAACATCAGCCTCACATCCGTTCAATTCGACCGGATGCACATACATAGTTTAGATGTGAAATTAATACAAACGCTTTATTTATTCAAGCGACTAGCGTGATTACTGCGTCATTAATTTAATTTCTCTCTCTCTCTCTCTATCTCTCTCTCACCGTTTTCCGTATTCTGTAAACTGGCTTCTGATTTCATTTATATTATTTTATATTATTTTATGTTAATTAATATCTATCATATTTTTTCTGTAATTTTTTTAGTAACTCCATTTACGTGACTTATTTTGTAAAACTTTTATTTTTTTTATTATTTTCAATACTTGTTAAAATTATTATTTTGCCCGATAGTTAATTCTAGGGCATAATAAAATTTATCATCATCATCATCTCTCTCTCTCTCTCTCTCTCCGTTTTCTGTATTCTGGTTTCTAATTTCATTTATATCATTTTATATTATTTTATGTTAATTAATATCTTTCATATTTTTTCTGTAATTTTTTTAATAACTCCATTTACGTGACTTATTTTGTAAAACTTTTATTTTTGTATTATTATTATTTTCCAAATTTTTTGTATAATTTTTGTATTATTTTCAATATTTGTTAAAATTATTATGTTGCCCGAGAGTTAATTCTAGGGCATAATAAAATTTATCATCATCATCATCTCTCTCTCTCTCTCTCTCTCTCTCTCTCGGTCCTTCTCTTTCACCAACGCTGGCTCGCCCCAAAGTGTTTGCAATCCGTGGAATTCCGTGCAGCAATTCTCATATTAAAGTCACACGCAATTATGCGTTATGCGACGAGACGGTCTTCCTATGTTTGCAGCGACAACGTGCCCTCTCGTTCATTCGCGTCACAGAAATAACATTGCCTAGACCTCTACCGTTAATTTCACCAGGAATCACATCGATATTCGGCCAAAATGGTAAAAGCATCCATTCGCGTGATGAAAACGGCCAAATCATAATTATTTTATTCGAACAGCATATTTTTTTAATTAACCCAAACACCATTTGTGATAACTGCGTTAAGATAAAAAAAAAATTAACTTTCGTTGCACGGTGCTCGGTTTATCCGTGGTTTTTTCAAATCCAAATTCCATTAGCAACAATTTTTCACTGCTAATGAAATTCTTTGAATTTAAAAATACCGTTTAAAAAGCAAAATCGAAATTTTTGTTCGGAAGTAGTTTAAAAAACCATGTAAAAAGCAAAACCGAGATTTTGGTTCGGAAGTATTTAAAAAAACCACGTAAAAACCAAAACAAAAAAAATCATTCAAATAAACATGTATCTAGCATTTACAAAAATTCTAAATTCACCATTCATTTAAAAAAAATTTTTTTTGAAGATTTTAGATTGACGCTTTTTTATGGATTTGGTATAATGAATTAAATTATCAATATTTAAATAAAAAAAATTGGTTGGTGGATAATCAAAGCTCGTTGCCTATTTATTTTTTCATACTTTTTAAATATTCGATTCCATCAGGGTTCATGCTTGATAACTCCAACTTACAACGCAACGTACGCAACACTCGAAAGTTTTAAGGGATTTGTAAAATGTTGACGAAGTGGCCGTTTGCGCAAAGTTAAACCCTCTCACGACCCTCGTGCGTTTGATAAAAATATAACCAGCGAGGTTGAGACGCTTTGCTCTCTTTTACGGCGTATAGAGAGCGAGAGAGGGAGAGGGAGAGAGAGGGAGAGAAAATACGTTTACGACGTGAATTTTCACAGGATTTTATATTCATTCACTTTAACCCGAGGTCCTCTCAGGCGAAAAACTTTTTCCTAATTTAACTAAACTTCGCTGTGAATCTTCAAATTTTAGTCCCCTTTTATTATTTACACGAATGGTCATTTTTTTCTCTCTATCAAGGCCACACCATCGAAATGAAATTTTGGATAAATACGAAATTATAAAAATAATATTAAAGTAAATATTATTTGATTTAAAAAAAAAATGAATTGAAACTCCATTTTTGGATCCAAGTAACTATAGTATCCAACTTTTCGAGAATTTCACAACGATTTTGTAAATGGAAAAGACAAGTACAAAATTAGCTACTTTTATTATTAAACGTCATGATTCCGAAAAAATCCAACCGAAAAATTATTTTTGGTAAAATCGATATCAGATGATTTTTAATTGGCAGCGACTGATTGGGATTAAAATTCGAAAGTAATTTGACAAATTTATCGAAAAGTAGAAACTTTGTTCTCGTGATGTTACGATGGATTATTCATTATCGAATAATTGATAAGTCAATGTCCAAAATTCACACCAGAAATATTTTAAGTTATCAATAATTGTCAGCCATCCTTGAGTTTCGAGTATTTAAGGTTGCTTGCATTATCAATAAAATTGATAAAAATCAATCGACCATTCATCAACAACGAACGTGCTTGTATTATTTTTCATTTATGTAAAAAAATAAATAATCTTCGATATTTCACTCGTAGGTGTCCTACTCCTAACAAAACTTGATTAAATCTCGATTTGAATATTTTTCGCAGAAACTTTTTGTTATTACAGCTCATCGAATCTTCAAGAAATGCTGAAATTCCCTGAGATACGGTTGAGCAAACAAAAAAAAAGAGCCTGAGAAAATCGAAGCGTTAAGACATATGCATGCTAGCGTTAAATTAGATCGAAGGCTTTCGGTATTTTACGTGCACCTTAAATTATGCGATCTTTCGACGAGAATGCGTCTGGGCATGCTTGAAAGACAGCGGCGTTCTGGTAACCGCATTCACTTTCGAATAGCGGGCGGGAATCGAGCACGCCAATTTTGTCGAGAGAGAAAGAGAGATAAGTTGAAGTTTGTCCCCGACATTGCTCGGTGTGCATAAAAAAAAAAATTGAACGTTCCATGAAAACTTGTTCAGCCTTAGGGTCTTACCAAATTGCTCAGAGTTGTTTTTCTCCTCGGATCAAGTTTGATGGACGTTGCGACAAGTTTGACGAAAGAA
>JAPYZJ010001522.1:0-46150 GCA_030522765.1 Ophioninae sp. B BG-2022a | reverse complement strand
GTATGGCCATCTTACCTCAACTTCTATGGCCATCTTATATTGAATAGCATAGGAGAGATGGCCACCCCATTGTGTATGTTTTTATTTTTTTAAGTGAAGCTAACGTTTGATTTTTGTTATTATTTCGTGTTCAATTTGATAACTAATAAACAAATGACTGAATAAAAATAAAAACAATTGTTTTATTTCATGTACTTCAAAATAAATTCCCCCAGAAAAAACTATGGCCATCTGTCCTCGAATTACCCTAAATAATTAAATTATATTAAATAAAAAGTTTAAAAAAGGTATTATTAAACATATCAAAAAATGATTCTCTGAAACTTTGTTTGGGTTTGTTCGGGTTATCATCAATGGAACTGATTAAGAATTCAATTCAATGTTTGTGAAAATTGAAGAGCTCTTTTCTTTTCAATTTTTCATTGATCCCTCGTGCGGTCGGATTTCCCGTGGATACGGGATGTTGCATGGTCGAGACAGAATAAAGAGAAAACCGTGCGGCAGGTAGAGAGCGAGAGACTTGATAAAGGTAGTCCGCAGAGTGAAGAGTTATACAAGAAGAGTAGAATGAGTACAGAACACGAGCAAAGTTATAGTATCATTTGAGTACGTAGGATGTATACGTTGGTCACATTATCCGTGTGTCGTATAAATATATCTTCAAGAAAGTTCAACTACGTTATATTATATACTTCCTATCCTCGTAATAACGAACTTCGATATCTTCAAAATTATCAAAACTCTGAATAATTGGATAAACGTAGGATAACTCCAAACAAACCCAAACCCAAACCTTAAGAACTGAATCTGGGTGAGATATAATATTGTCAGAATTTGCTGCTATTCCAAAATTGAGATAAAAATTGTCCTATACTGGACTGTGTCAAATTCTTATCGTCAAAACTACAAAATTAATTAATTAAAAATTCGAAAATACTTAATCAATCTTTTTTCCATCAAGAACCATAATACTTCAAATTGTTAATAATTTTAGCCCATTTTTTGATATCCACCGAGTAATATCTTAAATCTTTAATTACTGATGAACTATTGGTTTTCTATGGTCCATTGTACGACCTTATTGGCTGGAAACGAGGTCTACTCAAGCCCTCTACCCTTTGCAGTTCGCAGACTGAATTGATATCAAATTTAATTAAATTTCTCTGAACAGTCATAAATTGTCATCTCGTATGTCGACCGATACATTTGAATCACGAGGCAATTAATTAATCTGTCAATAAAATGAAATAACACGTTTACTTAATTTTTCAATTAATTAATTATAATCGACTTCAACGACGATTTTAAAATGTCCCTGATACGGGGACACCGAACGCAAAGGGTTAATGAGGGTGGTATCGAATTTGCAGTCACCCTGTATGCGCACAGGTATATATGAGTGTACAGAGAGACTCGTAGAGAAAATGGTAGCCAATGGCGGTGGTTCGTAGTTGTTACGGTATTGAACGTCTCTACGCGAGGTCCAGAGATCTTTCGTCTCTCTCTCTTCCGTTCCTTGGTGGCTTTACCTCGGGAAGAGAGCCCTCCTTCAACCCTACCATCGTTTCTCCTCGCCCCCCCCTCTCCCTGAGGCCCTGGTACACTCGTTCTCGTCCTTCGCGCCATCTCCCGTCCTCATCTCCCCCTCTCACTCCTCCCTGTCCACCTTCTCCTCCTCTTCGGAGGTTTGCTACTCTCCGTGGCCCTCGTGACCCGACTACACGTCCTCCACTCCCTCTGCCATATAGCATCGTCGACTCGAGACCAGCCGTCCACCCTTTTTCTCTCTCTCTTTTTTCCCTCCCCCCCCTCCCGCACTCTTTCGCCCCCTTTTGATCTCTTTTTCTCCCCAGCGTCCTCTCGAGTTCCTCTCACGGATTCTCTTGTCCCTTTTTGCCGTCCTGCGAACCTCATCGCACCGGCACTCCGAGGGATCGTGGCATTCGTTGAAAAGTACAAGTGGGGAAAGAGCTCGGATGTATAGCTTTTATAACATTACTTTTTTTTTTCTCGGACTGACCGACTCGCTTTTCTCCATCAAATTTCTCACTGCACATTTTACGTTGCTTCTTTTCATTAATTGTTTATTCATTTATTTTTATTAGCTTATTACCGTTCTTTGATATTATATTGTTTACTAATATTGATTGGTTTATTAATGTTGTTATTTTGCCTATGTTGTTTATTTTCATTTATTGGTGTATTAATATAATATTGTTTGGGTTATTAATAGTTACTTAATTACCTTTATTGTTTATTAATATTTGGAAACATAGAATACTCATACCTATCAGAATCGTTCATTAATTCATAAAAATTGTGACGTTGAAGAAACACTGCGCAGATTATTGGCCACAGTAAACAATTGAAAGAACAGCTAAGGTTTATATATTAACCTCAAGGCTGGATTCCAGACCAAAAAACTTTTCTTTATGAATTACGTAGACGAAAGGAAGATAATTTGGAATACCGTATCGCTTAACTGTCTTGCCACTTGATTTTCTAAGCTGCAAATAAAGTGGTGCTTTCCAGAAAATTGCAGAATTCCATTTTTGACACGGTGCGTAGGTATTTTGGAATAGGATGTTTTAGAAGAAAAAACGCGACTTTTTATTTCTTCAATCAGCTTGATTCAGTCTTTGATTAGTATTCATCGAAATTACTTGTATTACCAAGAAGCATTTGTAGTTTGTATTTAAAAAACATGTATTCGTATTTTCCGAATAAATCATAAGTTTATTACGACTTTATTATAATAATATTTTTATAATCCAAACAAACCCAAACATGTATTTGTATTCCCAAATAAATCATAAGTCTATCATCATTTTATTGTGGTGCTATTTTTATAACCCAAACAAACTCAAAAACATATTCGTATTTTCCAAATAAAACATAACTTCTATCAATGAGTCAAAATGACTGATCATTTATCGACACCCTATTCCATCAACAGTCCCAACAAAAGTTCATCAACTTTTTCCAAATTCGGCGTTTCCGTTGAAGTACCTTTGTCAGAAATGATAGAGGGTTGAGCACAGTTGTTCTGTTCGTCACTAGAAATGGAAGTGAATCAATTGGCCGCATTCAGCGATTCCAAAAGTTCGGGCATTCGATCAGCATTGTTCCGGCCAATGGGTGATTGACGGTTTCGAGAAAAGAATGAGAAAAACGAGGAATAACGAGGTTTATTCGAGTCTCATTAATATCGGTACGTACATTGATTATACTTTATTATCCAAGCTCCCTCGCGTACGAGGGATCCCGCGCTCGCGACCTGCTATCATTCACCCAAGTGGAGAAGAGAAGAACAAGACAAACGACGAGGAATAACGAGTGAGAAAGTGATTGCTGCGCTCAAGCAAACACATCGGAAGCCGGATAGCCTCCGGCCAAAAAGGTTGTAGATGTGCAGCAAAAGGTGGATGTTGCCAAGAGAGACGGAGTCAAAGGGGGGGAGGGGAGGATATATAACCCGGAGGATTCACGCCAGGAGGGTGCACAGGATCAGCCTGAGCGGCGGGGGGGAGGGAGGTGTACTTAATTGAATATACTTGGACCGCGATTGATGCTTGCTGTCGATGTTCGTATGTATACGCGTCTATATAGATATGGAGATAAGTGATTTTGAGGATATTCGCCTTTGAGGGTCGTCCTTACCGTAGCCTGTTGACCCCGTACTAAACGCAATTCCAAACAAACTCGAAATTACTGCATGAATATTGGTATTGTGGGGGGGGGGGGGGGGTGGGATGCAGTGCTCTGAAACAAGACTCATAAAAAATCATTAAATTCCAATACTATTTTAATCGAATTAATATGGAATATATATTTTATTATCATTTTTTAAATTGGAACTATAATTATGTGAATGTTTGAAAATTAAGCTATTCTTTTTTTATTGAGATCATAATTTTATGGATTTGATTTTAACTTGTAGTATACTTATAAATATAATGTTTTGAATAGAGGAATATATTCTTGTAAATGATTATTGCGTGAAACGTAAATAATATTTGTATATGTAAGTGCTAGTCAACCTTCACCCAAGGAAGGGAATGAAAGATAATTTCACAAAACTCGAATAATCTCCACAAGAATTTAGTATTTTCTAGAAAAAATAGCAATCTTATTACGTGAATTGAATAGACACGAAATTCATTATCGAAAGAAAACGAATTCTTTTTTCCCTATCGACGAAACGCCAAAGTAAAGTAAATTTCATTTTTTTTTCAATCCAACCGGCGGTTTTTTTCAAAACGAAATAATTCCTGAAGTTTGAAGACGAGTTAAGTGGTATACGAAACATGACATGAAGCATTTGAAAATATCCAATCGATGCCCAAAAATAAAAACAGTCAATTTGATTTTTCATTTTCTGAGGGTTCTTCCTTTTTGTTTTGATTTTCCTAGAATCGAACCCAAACAAATCAAAAGAAATCAGGCACAGAACCCATACCAATAGCCTCAACCAAATCAAAATTCTAACCCAAGCCAAAACTCCAACCCAAACTCAAACCAAAACCCTAACCCAAACCAAGCCAAGCCGAAACCCTAACCCTAACCCAAACCAAGCGAAGATAAAAGCTCTAATCCTAGCCTAATCCAAAACCCTAACTCAAACCAAAACCGCGACCCAAACCCTGACCCAAACAAACACAAGCAAACCTTAACTCGAACAAAAACCCTAACCCAAACCCAAACAAACCCAAGAAAACTTTAACCCGAATGAAAACCTTAACTCAAATAAACCCTAACCCAAACAAAGGCAGGTAGTAAAAGATACTTGTTCGAAGGCTTTCGCGTTGCAGCTGCTGGATCTTATGCTAATCCGAACTCCGACGAACACTATTTCCCCGTAGCGAGAAAAGTGCCTATCTCATATCCCGCGCAAGGAGGCGCCGGAAAAATGCGCATGAAAAAGTTGTTCGCAACACGCGATACTCGGCAGCCTCCATAAATCTCCTTTCTAAGCTCAATCTGTTCGTCGACACCGCGCCCGGCGAGTATACTCGAGAGTTGAGGGTTAAAACTACCCTTCTCTCTCTTAACCCCCCAGACCCCTCCCCGCGCTCCCATCGTGAACAGTCTTTTCGAAACGCGATCCTCGAAGAGTCTTCTTCTCCCGGATAAAACACCCACCCTCCCCTGCTTTTCCCGTGTCCTGCGATTCCGGAAAATATATAAGTACGTCGGCGGAAAACCGACCGAGAAGAGCGCCAGGTGTGCAGCTTTTTCATAATTTCCCGTGGCATCCTTCGGCGAATTTGAATTTTTTAAAAATCCACGGTTAACCTCCACAACAGGAAATCGTGAAGAACGCGGCTCATCAGATATGGAAATTTTCTTTGCTTTTAATAATGCATGCAACCTCGTTCGTTACCAAATGTTGTATCTGCTTAAATGTATTAAACGAATTGACGAACACTCTATTTTTCGGAGTCGAACATTTTTAAGGTATTCTTGAGATGATATTTTTTCGTATATCATACCGAGAAGAATTCACTAAAAATTTGTTAAAAATATTCCTTATTAATTTTCATTTAATTTTTCACGCCAAGAATTCCTTGGGGCCGAAAATCGTTACGGAACTCTTCGAAAAATTGTATTCTTATTAAATACCTATCTTATTTTTGGGTTTATCTTGGTTCGTTTGGGTTCATTGGAATAAAAACATGATCCGAATCAGTGAAGCTTTGATGTTCCAAAGTGAACATTTTTTCAGTAATTCTTCTGAGGATTATTTAACAGAAAAAATGTTTTCCTTAGGTTTGTTCGGGTTCAGTGGAAGACATTATTTAAACTGAATTGGCGAAGCTTCGATATTCACGAGTGGAAAATTTGTACCGAATGTTTCGTGGGACAATATTATACTTATAATTTTTTTTATTCGGCTGAATAAATGATAATACAGCACTAGTATTTTATTTTTTTAAATGGTTCCTATAGTACTTAGTTATAAGGCTAAAGGTAGTCCAATGTGCACAGCACTTTGTATGTTTCTTGTAGACTTCGAAACGGCTGGACCGGTTTCGACAAAATTTTTAGGCAATCTTAAGATCAATATTTTTATTTTATTTTTGTGGCCGGCAATCTTCACCCGCTAGAAAAAAAAGAGAAAAAAATGATATTGATGAACAAAACTAATGTGAATTACGATGGTTTCATACCCCGAGTTATTGTTCTTAATTTATTATTTTATTACGTTTATTGTCGTTAATATTGGAAAATAAAAACATCATTCTTACATGAAGAAATATAAAAAACATTCAATTTATGTAAATTTACATCCAGCAAAGCGGGCGGGGTTTGCTCATAAGGTGATTCATAAGGTCCGTAAAGATATCCGACAGAACTACCATTTCTAAGGTCACCAGCGACTATCCTCGAGATTGCGTAGGGCGTGAGAAACTGTCATGGAATTCCGTCCGGTCGCTAGGGTCCACGTCGATATCGCGTGATACCGGAATTCCCAAGATGCGTCCAAGAGAGAGAGAGAGAGATTTCGTGCTTTAGGGCAAAGAATCCTCCAAGAGTACCTCAAGTTTATCCAATTGTCAGGTTCACACATTTCTTGCCTATTACGAGAATTAGTAAGGATTGAAAATAACATTGTTTCTTGGAAACATCAAAACTTGAGATTTGTTCGATGCAACCAGGTAAAGAATTTCAAAAAGAGCAAACATCGACAGCGAAGGATTTCCAAGTGCAAAAAAAGGGGTATGGTACAGTCCAATGTTGACGTACGTGTCGTCGAAGTTCATGCTATGTACTGATTGACAGACTAGCTGTAGTAGGTACATCACCCTGTCGTTGAGTGTGATCCAATAGGAGAAGGTTACCAGGAAGCATGTCAGGCACAAATCGGGTAGCATAACATAATATCCCAAGACAAAACATAATTGTTTGGGTTGGTTCGCGTATATTTGTATGTTCGTTTGGGTTTATTCGTTTCTGGGCATCCTGGGGATATTTCATAGTCGTAATGTTTTCTCATGTGATCAGATGACACGGAACGACAAATCGTCCCATCGTGATATCCCAAATGTAGATATACCAGGTTTTGGGTGATGCCGGTCGCACGCGGGAGAGACATTTTGTTCAAGGAAACGAAGAGATCTTAGAAGGCGCGAGAGGGTCCTGGCCAAGGAAGAAGAAGATAAGAACAAGAGAGAAAGAGAGAGAAAGAGAGTCTTCTTCCTCATTCAAAACGAAGGAGGGAGAAGGGTAGAGAGGTTCGAAGATAGGCTTCGCGAAGTCTTCAGAGATGAGACTGGCACGCCATCGTCTCGAGACACGCCATTGGCCCTTGGGACCTCAAGAATATTCTCTCTCGTTCCTCTTCTTCTTGGCCTCTCTCTTCGGTCCTCTTCTACAACCGGAGCGTTCGGATCACCGAAGAAAATTACGCTGGATATCTCTCCTCGACGGGAGAAACCCTCTCGCTGTCAGCGAAGATTATACCGTCGTGTGGCCACTTCCCGAGAAGGAAGAGAAAAGATAATGGCAAGAAGGAGCCAAAACGGGGGATGCTCGTTGGCCCCTCCCGCCCTTCTCTTTTTTGCCCCTTATAGACGTAATCTCAGCCCGGGTTACACACGAATTCGTAAGAGATGTTTTTCCCGCGAGGCGTGAGAACCAGGTGTAGCCCCGTTTCGTTTCTCGCGCATATTTATTTTCGAGACTCCACGTGCGTTATTAACGAAGCGGAAATTATCGGGATCTTCGAACCACCCAGAGACCGGATCGAGGGACTCCTCCAGACTACTCGGCGCGAGACACGCGTGGCCCCGACCAATCTCGAGGATATCGCTACTTTTCTTACTTGTCGATAAATCCACGTGGGACTTAAAGGGCCTTCGAATCGTTTAAGCTTCGAAACTACGAACGGAGCGCTTCATTATTCGAGTTTAGTCGTTTAATTCAGTCATCAAAGTCTTATTTTGAATTTGAAAAATTTCGTATCAAATGAGGATATTTTGGAGGTGACTGCGTCGATACTATATATAAGGTTCCATGTTGCCTGATCGCACGACAAAATATCACGGACAATATATCACCGACAAAACATTACGACGATACAATATCCCCAGGCAGCCCAGATACAAACAAACTTAAACGAACATACAAATAGACAGAAACACACGCAAAGAAACACAAACAAACCCAAACAAACCCACACAATGATGTTTTGTCGTATGATGTTTGACGCACACAACACACGCAATGACAGAAGCAAACCCAAACAAACCCAAATAATTATGTTTTTTCGAGCTATATTTTGCACACAAACACACGCAAACAAACACAAACAAACCCAAACAATGATGTTTTGTCGTATAATGTTTTGTCGTGGATATTTTGTTGTGCGATATTTTGCAGTGTGATATTTTGTAGTGTGATATTATGTCTACCATAAAGTTCACTTTTTAATACTAAATTTCATGATTTCCTGATTTCCTGAAATTTCCAAGTATTCTTCGTATCGTCCTGATGATATTAAATCGTGTCTAGAATGGACCCTTTTTTAAGCTGCTTTTAACATTGGTGGTTCGAATTTATTATTCTATGCAAGTTCCCACAGATCCCTATAAACTCTTATAGATATTTAACGGTTCCATAGATCCCCATAGCTTCCCATAGCCCACCGTGGGCCCCAATAGCCTTCCTGGACGCTCATAAGACCCCATAGGAGCCCCTAGACTCCCATATAGGTCTCCATTGATCCCAGCGGTCCCATAGGTCTCCATAAGTCCCTTTAGCTTCTCATAAGCCCCCATAAGCCCCTTTCATTAAGTGATCGATCATTATTCACATCCCGATAAGAATACTCAATCCTCGTCGTTGAAAAAGCTTACCAGCACAATCGAAACTTTCACTCGAGATCGTAAGAAACGAAGTTTCCGAATTCACACACGGATATGACCCTACGGTTCGTAAGCTCACGAAGGCGAAACGTCGAACCTGATAACGTCATCGGTAGAGGAAATATCTCCCGCCAGGAAGGTGCGAATAAGTAAGTGCCTAGGGCGAACGTAGCCTCAGCATGGATCGTATATACTATATGAACCTTTGGCTCCTCGTCTAGATGGCGTTCTCGGCTCCTTGAGGGAATTTTGCCAAATCTTTGGTAACTGACGTATAGTAGGAAATACTTGACGTGCGGGCGCATTCACGTGTACACAACACATACGTGGTAATACATGTACATAATATACACGCGTGACAGATAGAAAGCTCGGATACGTGTATGGAATGCAGATTGGTGGTGCGTGCGTGAAAGCTCCGTTGGGATACGACGGGTAGGGGGTGTGCCATTATGGAGATGGATCTTCGGAAATAAAGGTGAACGCTGGTGCTCTCCGATGGTGCGGTTTTGATAGAGCAACGAACTGACGTACACACAAGCTACCGTGTGCGTTCCGGGATGTTTCAAGTTGGGAATGATAGCGGGGTCGTTTATAGGGGAGGTTAAAGAGGGGTTGGGTTGCGGGTTGGTGCGGATATTCGGAGACCACGAGGAGGAGGGAAAGGGATAGAAGGTCCTTTTTTTTCTTCACGAAAAGGAAGCGGCAAGGGGAGGGATGCTATATAGGTATAGATGCTATATAGGGAAGATATATAGGTTTGTTGGGGTTTGTTTGGGTTTGGTTGGATTTGGGTTTTCGGGTGTTTCAACTTGGGAATGATAGCGGGGTCGTTTGTAGGGGAGGTTGAAGAGGGGGTGCGTATATACGGAGATCACGAAAAGGTCCTCATCTTTACTTAACGAAAGGGAAGTGGCAAAGGGAGGGATGAAAATATTTAGGTTTGTTTGGGTTGGTTTGGGTTTGGTTGGGCTTGAGTTTGAGGATGTTTCAAGTTGGGTTTGTTTGGGTTTGTTTGGAGGGGACGTTGAAGAGGGGGTGCGGATATACGGAGATCACGAGGAGGTCTTCATCTTTACTTAACGAAAGGGAAGTGGCAAAGGGACGGATGAAGATATTTAGGTTTGTTTGGGTTGGTTTGGGTTTGGTTGGGTTTGAGTTAGAGGATGTTTCAGGTTGGGAATTATAGCGGGATCGTTTGTAGGGGAGGTTGAAGAGGGGTTGTGTTGGTGCGGATATACGGAGACCACGAGGAGGAAAAGGGAGAGGATGTCCTTTTTTTTTGTTCACGAAAGGGAAGTGGCAAAGGGAGGGATGAAGATATATAGGTTTGGAATACGATATAGACAGGCAAACCTTGCCACGGGGGTAGTTCGTGGTAATATATCACCTCCTTGTCGTCCGTGAGACGCAAGTGAGCCTGTCGGGTATATACCAACCTCCTCAGTCTCTATCTCTCTTCTTCGTGTCCATCCCTCTCCGTTGATTCCTCCGAGCAACCCTCCACCCCCACCAACCCTTGTCCTACTTTACCTCCTCGCGTTCTCCGGAGGTTACGGTCGAGAATCGATAGCTACGTCCAATCTTTTACTGAGAGAGCGACGGAGAGAGAGCACCGGTGAGAAGGGACGCCGGACGGGGACGATAGAAAGGAAACGCGTGGATTCTCGAGTGTGGGTGGATGAAGAAGCGCCGCTTTCAAACCTTTCTCCCCTTTGACCTCTCCCTATCCTCCCTTGGGTCTGATAACGAGAGCGAGACTCCGATTACAATTACAAATGTCCCTCCACCTGGGATTTTATTTTATGGGGATCAATCTAGGCTTCCTCACTCGATGGACGTTTGGACACTCCTATCGGTGGAGGTAGCGATGGATCTGATGTTAAAAATTGACTTGCGTTGGTGCTGGGATTGGATTGGATGTACCAGGAAGATTTTTCTTGTTTTGGAAATACCGGAAAATTTTTTTTTGGGTTAGAAATATCGGAAAGATTTTTCTGGTATTCGAAGTACTGGAAAGATTTCAATTGTATTGGAGATACCAGCAAGATTTGGTTTGCCTTGGAAATACTAGAAATATTTTTCTTGTATTGGAAATATCGGAAAGATTTTTCTTGTATTGGACATACTGGAAAGATTTTTATTGTATCAGAAATACCGGACAGATTTTTATTGTGTTCGAAATACCAGAAAAATTAATTTTTGCATTCGAAGTACTAGAAAGATTTATTTTTGTATTGGAAATACCGGAAATATTTTTTGTAGCGTTGGAAATACCAGAAAGATTTTTATTATATTGTAAATATAAAACCATCGAACTTTTAAAGGAAGTTTTATATATCGTTAGAAGTCTTGTTTGACCTATATTCTAATACATTCTAAAAATTGCATTTCCAGAAAGAGAACGTGAGACACCTAAGTGGTTGTCATATTCATCGAGACGATTGAATCTACTGATTGAACCATTGAATCTACTACTCATTTTGCGATTTCACGTTTCAGTTGTCACACTGCCCGTTATCAATCGAACCAGTTTGCAATTGGGGTATTTTCAAAATCGCGGTAGAAATATTCCCAATCAAACTCGGCTGAAGGTTTCTTTGCATGCGTCTCATCATTAAAAAGAAGTCTTTGAGCAGTATTTCTCGAGTATTCTGAGAAGTTGATTCTTCGAAGGAAGAATCGCAGTAGATTTCTCGAAAGAAAAACGACGTCGATATCTCGAATACACTGTTTTCACGGTACTTCTTTTTTATTCGACTGTTAATTCCTGTTTGGCTTCGTCGCTGCGTTTTTGGATTTCCGGTATTTTTTTATGATGACCAATTGGATCCCAATCAAGGAAATGGGTCCAATTATGATGGATTTGCACTTTTTCATGGTCCATTGGTCTCTTGCGATTGTTGATTCGATCCTATTCGTCTGGAGGACGTCTGTACTACTCTGAGACTGAAAAGGCCGTGGAAATTTTCACCGGAGTTTCTCCAACGTGGGAGAGGATCTCTCTGGTGGTGAATACGCAAAGAGGGCTGCACAGGAGGCCAACGATGAAGAGGAGGCAAAGTACGAGGACAGGAGGAGTATACAAGGGAGAAAGAAATAGAAAGCGAGGGGAAGCAGAGGTGGAAGATGTGAAGCAGGAGAGATAGAGAGGGAAAGAGGAAAAGGATACGTGAAAGAGAGAGGGAGAGAGGCAGAGAGAGGGAGAGAGAGAACGGAAAGGTAAAGGAAGTGGAAACAGAGAGAAAGAGATAAGAAGAGACGAATATATATGGAGCCATGTATACAGGGTGACCACTGATACGAGCCATTCCTTCAAACCCAAACAAACCCAAACAAATATGCATGGAGCTATGCATACAGGGTGACCACTGATATGAGGCACGCCTTCAAAGAAATCATTCTAGAATTCATCATAATCAAATTAAACACCGTTTATACAAACCCAAACAAACCCAAGAAAACTCACACTTGAGCAGTTACTGAAGAATAATGGCTTTACGTTTTTTATCAGCCTTATAACCCAAACAAATAATTAATGAATATATATTCATACTCTACTCTATATATCCGGTCGATACTATTTTCAGATACTAAATCTCAGAAATAAAATGGCGGTTTTTTTATTTCTAAAATTTCGAGAGTGTCAAACATGGATCTTTTCACGTTACCATTTATTTTTTAACTTCCAACTTTTTTGGACTTCGATCACTTGAAAAATAGAGTATTTTTCAAATTATACGTTTGGGGCTGACACATTTGGGTTTCCATTCCATTGAATGAAAAGTTCGAACAATCGTGGCGTCATTACTCCTTCGATGTTGAACCTGATGGGCCTTGTCTTCACTGGAGTGACATCTAGAATGCTTTCAAGTACCCCATGGATGATCGGTCACCCTGTACATACATATAACATATATACAGGTATATACATACACGCACATACATATATTTCTCTCTCTATATATATGTGTGTGCGCGCGCGCGCGTGTGTGTGTTTGTGTGTATATACCCGGTTGCAGAACTGCGGATCGATGTGTCGCCGGGTTGTCCAGCGGTCGCTCGAATTGCGCTTGCGCTTTGGGTTTCTGGTGTTCCTCGTGTCCCCAGGATCACGTACGTAGCCCCGATCCACCTGTACATATACTTGACTACTTCACTACAAATTTGGAGGAAAGAGAGAGAGAGAGAGCTGGGCTCTGATTCGCCAAAATCAGAGGCCTGGATAAACCGGAGGGTGTTTCACGAAGGGTTCGTGTCACAGGCTACAGCACGCCACCCTCCGTGTCCCAATGTCGCGCAGCCGGTCTGTGTCACCAACCCCGGGACGAGAATCGACCCTCTTCTCTTTACGTACACCTATACCAGCTCTTCTATACGTGTGCCGTTTACCCAAAAGCCGGGGATTCAGGGATGGAATGCGCCAACGATGGGGCGACAGCCCTGCGCGTTGCCAACCTGCTTTTCACGAATCCCGGTGTCACCGCCCTTTTTCCATGTGACATCGATGGCCCTTCTCGACCTGGCGACGCTGATAGCCAATTTCTGGTCTGCCATCTTGAATCTTGAGGTTCGGGGTTGATACTGTGTTTCGGGGTTGATATTGAGGCTTAAGGGTTGTTTCTGGAAATAAAGCTTGGTGAGGTATAGATTTTGGTTAATTGGCAATATTGGGGGTTTTGATTCAGTACAATTACGCGTTGTAAGGAATTTGGTTTTTTTAGGAGCAGGGGGCAGGGGCATAATAAAAAAAACTAGTTTTACCTGACAGTTGTTCCTTTTTTGTTGATAAAAGTTAGGGCGTGGTTGATAATGTAATGAATATGTGGCCAGAGAACCTCAAAGTGGTGTTAACAGACACGAGTAAACCCATACAAACCTAAACTAAATGAAGTACATTCAAACAAACCCATGAAAATCCAAGTTGAGATAAACAGACCCAAACAAACTCAGGAAAACCTAAAATAATATAAACAAATCCAAACAAACCTAAGAACGACGCGAGCAAATAAAAAAAAAACTCAAAATGAGATAAACAGATCCAAACAAATGGAAGATAGACCAAAGCCAACCCAAACAAACTCAAAATGAGATTAACAGATCCAAACAAATGCAAGGTAGACCAAAGCAAACCCAAACAAACCCAAACAAATCCAAGATCGACTCAAGCGAAGCCAGACAAAACTCAAAATTATATAAACAGATCCAAACAAATCCAAGATCGATTCAAGTAAACCCAAATACACTCAAAAGGATAAGCAAACCCAAACAAACTCAATCTGGCCGGAACGAACCCAAATAGATGCAAATAAAATTTACATAGCACCAAAAATAAGTGACTTTGGTCACATGGACCCCGAATTCTTAAAAAAAAAAGTACTGAAATTGAATATCTTTATTACGAGCAATTTCCCGTGGCTCGGAAGATTCAGCCGTTGGTCGTGGGACTCGACAACAAAAGTCTTGGGGTATCGCCACACGAGCACTGTTGTTGCACCCAAGCAAACGTCTTTGCTGGTATTTCTTCTTAGGTATTCGTGCAACGGCGGCGTTTCTGCCATTCTTGATCAATTACGTAGATACTCATTCGCATAAACAGGCACTCGCATAGACCAAGGACGAATGGAGAAACGAGACTTTGAATTTATCAGAAGTGTGCCATTTTTGCCGTCTGTGTATGTATTTCTATCAAGGACGATCGGTACCATTTTCTGACTCGATGTAAATAAGCGTCCAATAATTAAAATTATCGTATACATTTTATAAAAATTACATTATATCAATGTTATAAATAATTTATATGATATTGAATTATAATTTATTATGTAATATTATTTATATAGTATTGTATTAATTATATAAAATCAAGCCTCCACCCAATTAAGGTGAAGTATACTTGAAAAATGGTATTGTTTATTAATTGTTATTAATTATTTCAACCAACTCGAAGTTAATATAATTCGAAAATGACTTCTTCCGGGATTCCCTAAGCTTGCAGTCTCTGCATTGCCTCTTTTGACAGAAATATTCGGAATCAATCTACGAAGATCGTTTTTAGTCACATTGAATTCCAGGACAAATTGAATTTTATAATTAAAATTGAAATTAAAAGTCAAATTCGAAAAATGAATTTGAAATAAAACATTGAATCTATAAATTGAAATTTACAATTAAGAATTAAATTCGAAAATTTAATTTTGCAGTTCAAACTGAAATTAAGTGAAATACGGAAATTGAATTGAAATTCGAAAATTTAATTCAATATTGAAATTGGGTTTGAAAATTGTATTTGAATTTGGAATTGATTTTGTACTTGAAATTGAATGTGAACTTGAAATTGAATTTTAACTTGGAATTAAATTTGAACTCGGAACTGAATTTGAACTTGAAATTGGAAATCGAATATGAAAAATGAAATTCAAATTGATATTGCGAATTGAATTTAAAAATCATGATGTAGTACGTGGGTGTACGGAGTCTACGATCGTGCTTTTTCCTCTTCCTCTCGGTCTCTCCCTTGGAGAGGCTCGTTCGCTGTCCTCCTCTCGCGGGCTCGGAATGTCGTTCCTTCTCGTGGTTGAAGCCGCGAGGGGAACTGTACAACTCCTCTGCGACAGCAGCGATTGGTCGTTCTCGGGGACATGGGCGTGGTCAACCTCCATTGCTCTTGAAATTCTCAATAATTGGTATTTCGCGTTTACGTATATACGTGTTACCGTGTATGTGTGTGTGTTTGTGCGCGGGCGTGTGATTGCCGTGTGCGCGTTCGGATCGTCTTTCGCGAAATCACGATCGGTTTTCCACTAATCGATCGTGTCTATTATTCAGTATATCATCGTTGCTGAGAAAAAGCTTGAATAAAAGAAAGTATCAATCAGACGGTTGAGTCTTAACCCAAACAAACCTAAACAATCCCAAGAAATTGATGAAACCTACCGCTCATTCCGGATCTATCTGGAATCTGATAACCCAAACAAACCTAAACAGGCCCAAGAACTTGATCAATCAGATGACTTCCACATCCATCCGGAATCTGATAACTCCAAGCCCAAACAAAACCGAAAACTTGCCCAATCGGATGACTTCAACATCTATCCGGAATCTGACAACCCTAAACCCAAATTGATCAAGCAGCTAACTCCTTTCGGATGTATCCGAAATTCGACGACCCCAAATCAAGAAATTGCCCAATCAGATGTTTTCCACATCTATCCGGAATCTGACAACTCCGAATCCAAAGAAAAACCAATTAAAACTGATTAACCCAACTACTTCCAGATCTATCCGGAATTCGACAACCCCAGGTCCAAACAATCTAAAAAATCGATCAGTCGGATCTTTCATACCGCATCGATTCAGAATGAGCTACCCAAAGTCCAAACCCGAACCCAAAACGAAGCGAAGAAACTGATGAATCGGCCGGGTCACTTCGCCATTAAATTCTACCATCTACCGTCCCTTTGATACCTGTACGAGGCCGTGATCGCGTATGCACACCAAGAGAGCGAGTGTGATGTCGACATCACGAAAGAGCTGCCGAACAAGACCATAAAGTGTGCGAGGCGTCTTCCGTGCTGTCCATATACATACAGATATATACGGACGTAACTTTCATGAAAATGTGCATCAGCGTATAGACCCCAGCCATCCATATTGACTGAAGAGTATACGTGGAAATATGACGAAGAGATCGGAATAAAAGGGTCTGGGGAGGAGTTGAAAATACTCTCACGCGGTTCTCCCATATTTCCTCCTCGTACATCGAACACACACGTACGAATGAACATCAGCATCCTCCCTGTGCCCTTCCCACACTCTTTACAAAAAATATACGTATATAGTTGGTAACGTCTGTCGTGTTGCCGGATAATTGGGACACCGTGTATTATCGGTTGCGTGCCATACGCGCGCAACGCGGTTACACCGTGTGATTGGATAGGCGGAGATGGGTCGCGAGAGATAGCTGACCCTAACTATAACGTGGTAGGAACTTCGAGCGTGTGTGTCGGTGCATCCTATGTATATATATATATATCCTCTTTCCTACAAAACGGGCTCAAGTGTCATCGAATCGTGGATCCAATGAGGCTAGTTGGGTCGTTCCGTACCTCAACGAATATGGATATGAACGATGAAGAGGCGAGGAAGAGCGTGAAGAGGGTGGAAGGGCAGGGGGAAGTGGGATAGGGGTTGGGGAGAGGGGGGGGGGGGAGATATGTACGTATGTATGTATCCGAGGACCATCTTTCTCCATCTGCAGCAGCAGGAGCACAGCGAGCGCGCGTTTACCTATCTACGTCATGGTTTGATGCATGGCGTGGGCGTTCCTACGTCCGTAGCCCATCCAGGGGTTCTCATTTAATTATAGTGCACGATCTCTCGCGGCCTCCTCTCTGTACCCCTGCGAGTACGAATAGACGAATGTGCATCCTCGTGATACTGGCGCGAGAGTCCATGAGGACACTCTAGTCATTGGAGATTCGTCCTTTTGCTTGAAGGTTTGGTTTCTTTGGGTTTGATCGTATAGACGAGTTTGGTTGGATTTGTGCGGGGAAAGGAGTTTGTTTGGCTTTGTTTGGGATTTTAGTCTTAAGGCTTTCACGGCGCTTATCATTTTGAAAAGTTGTGGCTTCCGGATGGATGCCGTGTCGAGGTTCAGCATTATGCCGACGTTTCCGAACTTCAGGTCTTCCTTATATAGTTGCAGTCATCGTTCCGGATCACTGCACCAGCCAATCAGATGTTTTAATTGATCAGCTGGTCAATTAAAACATTTGTTTGGGGTTGTTTGGGTGGTAGGGTGGTTTCCGTTTTTCAAGTATGTGGAGGAAGTTTAGGGAAAGTTTAATTGAGAATTTTTTATTCGGGTTCTAATGGAATTCCAGCGACGTTGGTTTGTAAACGGTGAGGTGAGACGATTGAAGATAACACGATTTTTTGTTTACCATGGTAGCTTGGGTTTGGGTTGAATCAAGTTTGCTTGCTACTTTTGAATTTTGTAGAAAATGGTATTTTTGTATAAAATAGAATTATATTGTAAAATTCATTATAGAAATCCAATTCAAATTCAATAGTGAATTAATCAGTAAAAAAACTCACGATTAATTATATCAAAGATAAATAGCACTTGATCCATTGTTGAAAATGATACGACCTCAATTATTAAACCTCAAATAAATAAACCTGGTCTAGCCTTATTTTTCAATTTATCCACGTGACTTGAACAGCACCCAAACAAACCCAAACCCAAACAAACGAACCTAAACAAACCCAGACAAACCCAAACCTAAACAAACCCAAACCTAAACAAACCCAAACCCAAACCCAACCCTAATCGAACCCAAACCCAATAAAACGTCTTCGAAACTCCAAAACCTAATTTCCAACTTGCATCCCCGTACCCAGTAATACTCCACCAATAAGTTCCAATATTCCAAGAAGCGAAGGACCGATTGCTTTTCCCTTGATTTCGATGTTCAGAGCGATTGGGCATGAAGTGCATCATGGGTCTGCACGGTCACATGAGTTCCGACGTTTTTTTTTCCCTCTCTGGACTAATCGATCCCCACACTCGTCTCACGTTCCAAGATGAGTCGTGATAAATCCGTGGCAAATATTACGGCAGCTTAACGATATTCAGTGGCGCACTCACGGCTCACGACGTACACCCAACTTGAAACCTTCATTACCAACGAAAAGGGCGTAAACATCAGGATTTAACGATGACAATGTGGAGTTTCCTCCTGAATAAATTCCTTCTGGAATTTCATACGCCCTTTTGTCAGACTCCTCGTAATATGTGCCGTACACACGCGAGGTCGCGAGATTCTTTTGCTCTCCCTTTAATTTAGAAGGTATTCAGTACGACACAAAGCACTCCCGGTAGCTCATATGTCATCGTCGTATACCTCAGAGAGCCTTATAAGAGAGTCGCCCTGGATGCTGTGCTCGAGCACCACAAAACCAGAACACATTATATTCCTTATTCGAAAGAGAGAGAGAGAAAGAGAGGGAGAGAGAGCGAGAGAGGAACGGGAGGGCGAGGGATGGGGGGGGGGATAGATTTCAAGGTGTATACCGCGAGTCATTTGTGCTCTCTCTTTATTCCTCTCCCGCTTATTTCTCCCATATATATTGCCGGGACAAGCGGAGGCTTAACCGCGGTAAGCGATCGCTAATTGACGTTACCACAAGAGTGAGAGCACGGGGCGATATACCTTACCGTATTCTTTCGTGAAGGTATATTGTATGTGTGTGTATGTGTGTGGTCCGTGCCGACGTCGTTAACTCTTCGTCGTTCGTCCTCTTGATAGTCATCAAGGGAGACGTTCCGCTGGTATAATGTATCTTCCTCGTCGAGGCTAACAGCCGGCATAAAGAAAGATTCGATAATTTTGTTACTTTTCATTTGCCCGGAGGCAATTATCGGTCGAACGGCTAGGGAGACTCGAAAGGGGGGGGGAGGTTTGTGAGGGCGGGGTAAACAGATTGAAAACTCAGAAGAATCTGAAGAAATCCTGATACAATCACATTCAAGACCAAACTGATTCAGACTCAAATAAATCCTAACCTATATAAATACAAATTCTAACAGATCCAAACTCGAAGGGATTCAAACGCAAATGAATTCAAACGCTAATAAATCCAAACCTAAATGAATCTTAACGTAGACAAATTCAAACCCAACGGGATCAGAACTCGAACGAATTCAAAACCTGATAAATTCAAAGCCGAACGAATCCAAACCCACAGGGGATCCAAACTCAAATGAATCCAGACCCTAACAAATCCAAACTGAAACGAATCAAAACCCAAAGGTATCCGGACTCAAACGGATCGAAAACCTAACAAATTTAAATCCAAAAGGCAACTTTTGTAAAAAAGTATACGATAATGAGATTGAAAACCCAATGATCTCGAAGAACTTCCGATATCAGCATGTACTTAATTTTCAAGAGATTCTATAAAAATATTTATTTCAATATGATTGTAAAATCAAAAAATTCCTTGAACTAATATCATACATTAGATATATTCATAAATAATATACAAATAAATATTGACAACCAATGTATAAATATCAACATATCATAAATATTCTATTTCTAACCTAAACCTAATAAAAACCCGTAATTTTATTTAATTAAACTTCCCGATTAAATCGGAGTTCAAAATATTTCTACTGTCATTATTTTTGCGTGGGGAAGAAAAGAACAAATAAAATATCTGGTCGAGAAGGCTTACTGGAGCTTACTGGAGGCTTACTGGACGAAGGAGCGAAATACTGGGACTTCTCGAAACGGGCCTAATTTCCTTCAACGAAAGAGAGAAATGTAAAAATTTAACCAGAAGCTCGAGGCCCTTGACTCGACGAAACTTTTCAGGAAGACAGCGCAGCTGGTCTTTTCGATATATATGTCTGTGGAAGTTTCGCGTTCGTACGTGTTTTGGGTTGCTGGTGCGATTTGGGCCTGGCGAAAGTCTAGGGCGCAACTGAGAGTTATCCGAATCTATGTGCAGGCTGTTATTAGCTTTTATGACCGGGTGTGCTCCTGAGGGATCCACCTCGCGGGCATCTTTCTGCATTGTACACACACATATATATATATATACAGGTATATATACAGGAAGTTTCAAAAAACCAACAATCACAATGGTTGTCTAGACGTTTTCTAGACGTATCTGTTTTCTAGACGTTTGGACTTTTTTTAAAATTTATGTATACATCTCCAATCGCAAACAAACCCAATCAAAGTTAAGACTATAACGTGGTGGAGCCCCTAATATCATTGTTTTTTTTCTGATCAATGAAAGATTGTGAAGTTCATTCATCACAATAATAAAAAAAAACAAATAAACTTACGACCATATATAACATAATGGAGCTTCCCATATGATTGTTTTTAGTCTGTCAATGAAAGATCGTGAAATTCATTCATCAGAATAAAAAAAATCCAAACCAACTGAAGACTATATATAACGTAATAGAGCTTCGAGTATGATTGTTTTTTGTCTGATTAATAAAAGATCATGAAAGTCATTCATCACAATAAAAAAAGCCTGAACAAACTCAAGACTGTAACGTGATAAAGCTTTAAATACGGTTATTTATTGTCCGATTTATAAACGATCGTGCTATCAATAACAATGAATTGATTGTCCAATTCAATGATTGAGACCTGAGCAAAGTCAAATCGAAAGGGTAAAAATTTTAAATATGTGCAATCGTAGCTCTTAGCAATTATTTAAGTATCTATTCAACTCAGAGATTTTCATGAGTTTTAAAGAAGTAGGAATATCTCTAAAGTGCAAACAAACTCAAATAAACTATGTATATATATTAGGTGTAGTAAAAAGAAATCCATGATTTTTCCAATGGATGGCTTTAGTTATCTGTATTTCGCGTTAAGTGCGATCGGGTCACACAAGATAGCGTCAGAAAGACGAGATGTTATAAACAAACTTTAGTGACAGTTTTGTGATCGGTTGCCTCAGTTTGCGATATTGGTTGACTCTATAAAATAATGGATTTCTTTTTACTAGACCTAATACTTTAGCTATCTTGGGTTATTGCTGATTATCAAGAGTCGATCGATTATCGAGTGCATAAAAAATGTTACCGTTGGATATTGGAACACCCTGTATATCAACATGGATCTAGTGTAGTGTATTAGGTCAGTCCGGAGTAAATCGGCGTTTAGCGAATATAAACGTTTGTCTGTGATCGCTCGGAGCCATCCACTATAATTTTTTCTCCTCTCTGGCGGCGTCGATCGGTGGTGGTTTCGGAACAGCCAACTGCACCACTAGAGAGAGAGAGAAAGAGAAAGAGAGAGAGAGAGAGAGGCAAGAAACATCGGCAGTAGAAAAAATGCAGCTGTGGCGCTAATGTATATCAGTATATTTTTAACAGTGTTGCTTCGTATGCCCCTTCCGAACTTTACGATCGCATCCCTCTCGATTGTATTCCACACCCTCGTGGCCGTCGTTTTTAGAATTTCCTCGTGTCGAAATAAGAGTGTTGCCCACAACCTCATGTTCTGATGCTCCGGTGTATTGCGTGGGATCATCGTGGAAAACCGGTTGTTTGGGTTTGTTTTGGTTTGTTCCGAGAACGTGGATTTGGGTTCGGGTCCGGTTTGATTTGTTTTAGGTTTATTGAGTTTGTTCTGGTGGGATTGGATTTCATTGAGTTTTATAGGGTTTGGTTAGGTTTTGTTGGGTTTGTTTGGTTTTTACAGGATTTGGTTAGGTTTTATTTTTGTTTTTGTTTTGTTGGGTTTCTTTGGGGTTTACAGGGTTTGGTTAGGTTTTACAGGGCTTGGTTAGGTTTTTTTGGGCTTGTTTTGCCTTTATTGCGCTTGTTTTTCCTTTATTGGGTTTGTTTGGGTTTGTTTAGGTTTTACAAGGTTTGGTTAGGTTTTGTTAGATTTTTTGGGTTTGTTTAAGTTTTACAGGATTTTGTTAGGTTTTATTAGGTTTCTTTGGCCTTGTTCGGATTTTCTTGGACCGAAGCATCAAACGGTACGTTTGGGTTCGTTTGGGTTCACCAAACTCCGCCTCGAATTACGACGATCAATCTACACTTGGTGTATCCACACGATTGCAGCTAATATTGAGAAGACTCTGAAATCACGAATGCGCGATCGCCGCATCATGCCTCAATGGTATTCAGAGCTCTCGTCAGTATCTCGTTCGCATCACGTATATAATTATACGTGACTTCCGGTTGATGCTTGGGACGAGAGTACCGATCCTGAGTAAAGACCAATCGCAGCCCATCGACAAGTTCTCAAAAACGTCTATACACAGCTTTCTCATTTTCATAGATACTCGAGATAAAATTTTAGGAACCCAAACAAACCTAATATTTAATTAAATTCAGATACATATTATTACGCAAAATTATAGTGACTAAGTTTAATTCAATTTTTTTACGCGTACAGATAAGTTTATCGTATTTGCAACAATTCAATTTACACTTGAACAAGGTTAGCTCCATACTTCGTATTTTTTGGGAAATCAACGATCCTCGTTAAAAAAGAAAGAATAAATAACTAGGAATTAAATAAAATATAAAATTCAGAACTCAACTAAATTCACATACACATAATTACAAAAAATTATAGCGACTAAGTTTAATTTTTGTTTCAAAATGTGCAAAAGTAAGTTTTTCGTATTTACAAGAATTCAATTTCCGCTTGAACGAGTTTAGCTCGTTATTTCGTATTTTTTTTTAAAAACGACGATTCTTGTTTAAAAAAAGGAAAGAAATCAGGGTTTTTTTTACAGAGCCGGATGTGCCGGTATAGCCGATATTACGTGAAGCCATATTGCTCCGGTACCAATAAAAGCTACAATATCTTCTGATACGAATAAGACCAAGGCTCGTTCGGGTAATCCTTTTTTTTTCTTCCGAGGTATGCGAACGCAGAAAATGCAAGCTGCGATCTGAAGGAGCGTAACCGTCGCGCACGCACGTACTCGAGGTAGTTAGGTACGTATCGGTGAAAACGCGAGCCGCGCGAGTTTGCGTTGCATGGCACTTTGCGCGGGTACCATACGGATCAGCGTTCCCGGCTGCGATGATGAAGACTGCTCCTCGTGCGCATCGCTCCCCGGCGTAAGTGCTCCCGGGGAGACTCCTCTCTTATCGTCTTTCTTCGGTTGGCTCGCACTCCCGGTCGTTACCGGGCATATATTCCAGCAAAGCCCCTCCGTAATACCTGTTCACTGTTTTTGTGAAAAAGGCATCAAAGGGAGCAAAGGAGACACCGTCACTCGAAAGCGGATAAAAAGGAGAGAGAAAGAGAGAGAGAAAGCGAGAGAGTTTTGAAAAAGCGACATAAACGGAAGTAGGAAAGAACTAGGGAGTTTTATCTGGGGGGGGGGGGGATCCTTGAGATAATTAAGGAGACACGATTATTTGGAAATAACAATCGAAATCGGATGAACTGAAACACGAATGAGTCTAAAGGAATTCAGAGAATTACGAACAAACCTAAACCAACCCAGACGAACTGGAACCCAAAGAAACCTAAGCGAATAAAAAAAAACACAAACAAACTCAAATGAATCCAATAAACGACAAACAAATCTAATAAACGGCAAACAAATCCAATAAACGATAAACAAATCCGATAAATGACGAACAAATGCAATAGCAAACGAATAAACCCAAACGAATCCTATTAACCCAGCGAGAGTATTGTGAAAAAATGTAACAAGAAGTATGTGGCAGGGTTTAATAAACCCAAATTGGCTGTAACACTAGATTCTTAAACAAAAGTATTATTTTAATTATTTTTTCTATTTTAGATTACTGGAAACAAGTTAAAATGGATTTTCAACGACATTAAATAACATCGTGGTGGGTATGAAATACCCTGCTACACTCTCACTGGGTTAGATACAAACGAATATAACCAAACACGAAAAGACATAAGCGAACCCAAATAAATAAAAGTGAATCTAAAGAAACACAAACAAATCCAAACGACTCCAAAAGATTACAATCGAATCTAAAGGCACGTGAATAAACCTAAACGAATCTAAGCAAACATGAACAAACACAAACGAATCCAAAAAATTACAATTGAATCGAAAGGCACGCGAATAAACCCAAAGGAATCTAAGCAAACGGGAATAAACCTAAACGGATCCAAATGAATGTAAATGAATACAAAGAAACACGAACAAACCTAAACGTACCCAGAGGAACTGAAACCCAAACAAACCCAAACGAATAGAAAATAAATACAAACGAATCAAAAGAAACACGAACAAAGCTAAATGAATTTAAACCAATACAAACGAACCCAAACGAACACATACAAATCCAAATAAAACCAAACGAAATCGGAATTAAAAAAAAATTATTTTCAATGCATAACTTTGATGATTAATTAAATCCCTTGAAGGAGACCTCGATAGAAGTGAGGGGCTAGACGGGACGACTCGATAATGCCGAACAAATTCGGACGTTCTGAAACCCTAGCAAACCCAAACAAACCCAAAAAAGACCAGAATTATTGAAAAGATAATCATTTTTGTGATTAATATATTTTTTAATGATAAAGATATCTTTTAAGAAATGTATTACACAACTTCGTTAATGTGCTTATGGTATCGAATAATTCATGTTGATGTTGTTTCTTTTCACTGACGTTTTACAGTCCGGTAGCATTTCGGGCTCACTCTTTAACGTCTGAAACCGGAATTTCTTTTGTTACGTGGATTCGGATACGAGTTCTTCTATGGAATCTCCTGTTCCTCGCGAGACTTCCGGGAGACTCCAATAAGCCCCGTTCGATTATCCGTAAACGATACGTCTCAAAATTACATTGTCTTCGCAGGATTGTTCGCTGCGGTATCCAGGATATTGAACCCGGAGTGGGGCCGCAGCTGCGAAAAACCATTACACCTTGATTCGCATTTCATTTTTATGCGATAAGAGTATTGAACGGAGTCGGTTGTTTCCGCGGCCGTGCGCCGAGAAAATTGGCAATTGGGCGCGTCATCGGCCTTCTTCTTATCGAAACTAAAATTGCGCCAACCCCCCAATCCAAAAAATAAAAATAAAATGTTTCAACTCGTGGAAAAAAATGAGAGAAAGAGAAGAAAAAAAAAGTCGTTTTGGAGCACTTTTTACACCTGTCTGATTGTTATCCTCGCAGCTTCGTTAAATATAAACAATTCGTTTTATTTTTTATTCTGTTTTATCCTGGCGAAATCGAATGATCGAAAAAGATCGTTTTTTCACCTGTTTGGGTGAGGTCATTTCCTGATGCACCAAAATATTAAAGATCGACGAGAAGCGTATCGGATGGGTTTCAAACGAGGGCGAAAAATGGACTTGGACCTCTCCGATTATTGTTCGAACGGATTCCCAAACCTAAGACCGAAGATTGTTGGGAATGAGATGGGAGGGGGAGGGGGGAGTTGGGGTGGCAAGAGGATGAGAGGGCAACACTAGGGATGAGCGCGAGGGGGTGCCACGAGAGAGAGCAGAGGTTACTTTTAATGTCTCGCGTCACGCAGCCCAAGGCATCGCGAGGGCCTCGCCTCGTCTCCTTACTAATTTGGCGCCAATTTCCAAGCAACCTCCCGGCAAAAACTAACCGAACCATATACCTTCTCTATACTATACGAGTGTATTATACGACACGTTCTGTATACGGGGTGTCCGAAGAATGCATTTCATTCGGTGGCCGGCTCCGGTCAACAACGACCAAATATGAAAACGTGACTTGTAAAAAAAAGAACGTTTTCCTTTCAAAGGGACATAAAAAGTGTAGGAAAGTCATCGATAAGAGACATTTTACTGATCTCGGAAAACATTGCTTTTTATTACATATTTTAGGATAAAATTAGTTTTTTAAAAATACATTTAGTTTGGACAGTTCTCATATCTGATTCTTATAAATGACAACTGTTCATCTCTAATTTTTCTTGATAAATGTAATCAGATATATTCAATTTCTAACATCAAGGCGATCAATATATTTGATAATAAAGTGTTAGACTAATCGATTAATTGAATAGCCTTTCATCTCAATGAATTTGATTGATTTCAAATTCATACGTAATATCGTAATTGAAAACTCTTTATATTTAATTAATCGAATTAAATATTTTTAATTGGGCTCATTTCTGACAAAAATGCATCGTCCTTTGAACTTCTTTGGTCACTATGAAAAATTAATGTATTAACGTACTTTCAGGTATGCTAAGTACTTAAAAGTAAAATTACGAAAAAAAAAAACATAAAACAGTAATTTGGGTAAAACATACATCGTTCGTAGAAGTAAGGTTTTCTATTTATCTGAACATTCGAACTCGTATGAACGTCTCTTTCTCCAGTTTTTGAATATCTTGACGAAAACTAGCCCCCAGTGCGTCGTGGTGTTTTCTGGACACCCGGTATTTATTTATTAATATATATGTAGCGAGAAAGAGAGATAAATATATACATAGATATTGTTTGAATTTGTTGAGGTTTGTTTGGGCGCGGTGGGGTTTTTTTGACACCCTGTATTTATTTATTTATAAATATGCAGCGAGGAAGAGAGATGGATAGACATATAGATAGATAGATATTGTTTGGATTTGTTTGCGTTTGTTTGATTGTATTTATTGTTCTAAATTTATTAATTTATATATATGTAGCGAGAAAGAGAGATAGCTAAATAGATAAATAGTGTTCGGGTTTGTTTGGGTTTGTTTGCGCGCAGTGGTGTTTTCTGGACACCCTGTATTTATTTATTTATATATATGTAGCGAGAAAGAAAGAGAGAGAGAGAGAGTGTGCGTGTATACACACATACATTATGAACTGGCGTACGTAGAGCGCGTTTCTCTCTATACAGCGCGCTGAGAGCGAGAGCACGCTGATTAAATGCTGCCCACCGCATGCCCCGCCGCGGACAGCGCGCTGACTCTCTTGGTGTTTTCCCACACTCGACCTGGACTCGACTGCTTTCGCTGTCGAGTCTCACCAGCCTCCCTCTTTTACTCTCCCTCTCTCTCATTCCCCTTACGGAGCTTGGTCTCACCGTCGGTATATACAAGAACTCGGGCTAAAGACTACTTGCCAGAAAACGAAACTTCGTATTACACGAACTATGTTGAACGAGCTTTCGTATGTAGGTAAGTGGCAGTCCAGCCGAGAGGACGCTCGCGACTCCTTTGATTGCACTCCAACGGAACGTTGGTTTCTTAGTCGTTCTTAGCCGTTCCTCCCTCCCAATGAGAGGTTGATGCGCGAATCTAAAGGGATTGGAAAAGGGGGATGATTCCTCCTTCGCTATAGGTCCTACAGGTGGGCATCGATGAAGGAATAACTGGCAAATACATTTTCTTTAAAATGTTCATTGGTCATCAATGAAACGATCAACCATGATCAACCCAAATAAAGCCAAACTGACTCGTACGATTCTGATGCCGAAAACCACGCTAATTAGCCTAAACGAAACCAAATGAATCTAAACAAACCCAAACGAACCTAGATAACCTTAAAACGAACGCTAACAAACGCAACCAGAAGTAAACGAAACCAGCCAAACTCGAAGAATCCCGAAGGAACCCAAACAAACCCAAACGAATATAGATAAACCTAAAACGAATCAAAACGCACCGAAATAAATCTAAACGAACCCAAATGAACCTAAACGAAACCATCCACACCCGAACAATCCCAAAGGAATCCAAAGAAACCCAAACGAACCTAGATCAACGCAAAGAATACCCAAACAAACCGAAACAAACCCAAACCAACCAAACCCGAATAATTCCACACATTTTCAAACAACCCCAAACAAACCCAACCGACCTCGTTTCATTTTTGTTTGGGTTTCCATCATCATCTTCCAAAAAACCCATCAAAAATTGTTTATTTTTTATTATTTCTTCAATAAGTCGTACCCATTCTCCAAGTACAGATAATCCCTAGATAATGGGCGAATAAAATATCGTCCAGTTGTAGTATGAACTTCTAATTTTTTGACTCAGGGAAGATGGGGCGAGAAGCAGAGTCAATAAGAGAGCTTGTTTTGAAAAAGTCGGCGTTTGTCGATGCAACTGAAGAGCTCTCTCTGGATTTTTATGTTAAACGTCTAGAACTCTGGGGTCCATCAAGACACTTGCATTCTCGAACCCGCTGCTCCAACCTACGAGAATCACCGTACCTTTCGTGAAATTACATTGAGTACATGCACGATGCATACGAGGAACGTTTAACGTCTTATCGTTTGTTTCTTTGTTTAAACAATTATGTTTCATCATTGAGATGGAAAACTGCTTGGAAATCTCTTTTAACTGAACTGGACTTGAACGCATTCCTAGTGGTTGTTCTTTTCACTTGTAACTTCTGTATGTCATATTTTAACATACCTGTGTGTTGATCATAAGAAGTTTGCTCAACGATTTTCTTACGTAAATAATGATCCAATTATAGAATCATCTCTCTCTTTCTTTCTTTATACCAGTTGTTACAGTACGTGGCGATACTCGATCAATTTGCCGAGTGTATCGAGAATTATTCTTCTCTCTGTTTCTCTTTCTCTTTTTTTTTGTTTTTACTCTCCCTTGCCTCGTGACTCGTTCAGCAGTATTTTTCGCCTCACCACTTTTTTATTCCGTACTTCTGTCTCTGTCTCTCTCTCTCTCTCTCTCTCTCTCTCTCTCTCTCTCCCACGGGGCGCGTTGAACGACTCAATTAATTCACTGAAGAGCTAGCCCGCGCAGAGTCCGCGAGCGGAGGGACCCTCGACGGCCCGTCTATTGGATGAAAATCAATGACGCGCCCAGAGAGAGGCTTGGTACCGGCCGATCACTCCCTCCGCAAAATCACGCCAGATTTTTCCGATTACCACGTTAGATAAATAAATAAATAAATAAGTTATAGCGAGTTCATTTTACAGATATTAATATTTTAAAAAGAATATATATAGGAGGAAGTACAGTACATAGAATATAGGAACCCAAACAAACCCAAATAAATGAATAAACAAGTTATTGCACTTATAATTCAAACATTACATTTTTTTTCAATAAGTTGCATCATTTTAAGGATTTTCCACCGTGCTGTCTTTGAAGACTGATTTTAGCAAATTTTCCCTCATTAAGTACCACTTTTTTTGTATTATTATGAAAGCTGAGAGTCTGGCGCATTTCTCAGACTAACTAAGAAATCATTATGTCCCCAGTTTGGATTTTTAATTTACAGTTGAAAATTTAAGTCATATTTCACGGAACGTAAATTTTTAACTTCAGACCAACATTTTCATAACTTTCATCAAAGTTACAAAGCTGATTATTTTAGGCATACCAGTGCAACTCATAAGAATTTAGTTACAACAAAAAAAAAAACTGAAAAGTCTCTTGCTTTTTCTTTTAGGATTTTTTAGAACTGGTCATGTCGAAATTGCTCAAAAAATCGAAAAAAATCATAACTCCTAAACTATCAAAAATTACATCACATACATGGGGTGTTTCGGATTCCCCACGACATGCCGGAACTAAATGTTTTTTTATGACGTCAATTAACCGGCCACTCTGTATACGGGAAGAAGTACCGTACATAGGATAGTTGCTTAAGAGATATCGACTTAACCTCACAAACTTCCGAAATCACTTTTCTCATCATCGGTTATTTGAAGTCAAATAATTCAAACGCAATGTTCAAACGAATTATCAGGAACCTATCGAATATGACACGCAGATAATGAAATCGTTAAAATGGAATATTTTCATTACACATGTTTTTTCAACGATGTTGAGGTTTTTTGTTAATTAAACAAAGGTATCGAAATTCCAGTTACTGTCTTCAGTAACTGGAATTTCGAATTAAGCAAAGTTCAACGTCATTCAAATAAAGGCTAGAGCCTAGAAAATCTGACCTAGAGCTGGGGGAGGGGTGATTCTGTGGTCATAGGTGATCCTCTATACTTGTGGGGGCTCGTTGATGTCACGTGATGATCAACTCGTACGAGTATGGATATAGAGGAGACAAAGGCCACAAACTGCGTGGACTAAGTGGTCCCGTCGGGGACCGCCCATTCGACATCCTCGATAACATCCACGCGCTTATGCAAATATCCATCCCAGCGGGCGTCACTTTAATGACGCGATCTCAAGCGACGAGAAACTTCGCGACTTATATCGTACTTCTCTCACCAAGATTATTTGATCTTCCTCTTTCTCAGTTTCTTCATCATTTTCCCTTCATCGTCTTCCTTTTCTCCAATGATGAAAGGAATTCGTTTCAGGTTATGTTTTCTGCGTCGTCGTTGGGGAAGTATGAATACGAAAAAAAATTTATCCAAAAAAGAAGAGGGCAAACTATGAAGGCTAGTAAAAAGAGGCTAGCTAATAGCTGAACGTTTTACACCAAGGATCAACTGAACCGAAGCGAAAGAGCAACCAAGCATACTAGCGCCAGTTGGATCCGGTCTCTTCGTCGAGCCATTTGTGCCAAGCGAAAAGAACAGATAATAATAAAAAATTAAAAAATGGGAAAAAAATAAAAACAAACAAAAGAAAGAAAGACGAAAACCTACCGAGCGGTATATCACGGAGTTGCAAAGATAAGTTTTTGATCGGACTCTCTTTCCTGTCCATATACCTCGAATGACTCCCCGCTGGTTGACCTCATCACGCTACGCTATGGGGGTCTTTTGCGAGAAGGCGTATCAACCTCCGTACGAAAAATTTTACCCTTCCGCGGTTCAAACTAATCAGCTTTTGTCTTAGGATCCACCGTGTCTGAGGACGTACAGAACTTCGATCGAGAAACGAGATTCGCTAAAAAGTCAGATCAAGAAATAAGATCCGTCAAAAAATCGGATCAAGAAACAAGATCCGTCAAATAATCAGATCAAGAAAAAAGATCCGTCAAAAAGTCGGATCAAGAAACTAAACCTAAACAAAAAACCGGATCAAAAAACAAGATCCGTCAAAAAATCGGATCAAGAAACGAAACTCAAACTCGAAATCGGATCAACAAAAGAAACCCGTCAAAAAATGGGATCAAGAAATGAGATCCGTCAAAAAATCGGATCAAGAAACGAGATTCGACAAAAAATCGGATCAAAAAACAAAACCCCAACAAAAAATCGTATAAAAAAAGAGATCCGTCAATAAATCGACAAACTTCCTGAAAATTTCATATATCGAAGTACCTGATGGAACAATGACGCTTTGATTACTATAGATTTAGCTAGCTTCAGCCATTGGTCGTCATTTGTCTCTGACCGTAGTCAGATCGTTAAATGACGTAAGTACTGGAATTGAACCAAGGTTAGAGTGGATCGACAGAATGGAGAATACGGCTGAAGTCTGGCGATCGATTTGGATCAGGGGTGGAAAGATCGAGCATGCGACTTGGATAGGCAAAGACGTGTTGGCTTGGTGTCTAGGAGTGCATATCGTATTCTACAACATACCCCAAAAGCAGGAGAGTATAAAGTGTTCCTCGAAATTGGAAAATGGTGACGGAGTTTCCTGTCTGGCTGGACACTCCACGTTGCCAGTTTTCGCTTTCGCTGAAAAAGGCTTCAAAAATCAGAAAATATTCGTGCAGACTTATCCCAGAATGAAAACGATCTCTGAGTGTCTTCAGGGCAGAGAAAATTACTACGCAGCTGTTGCATTCAGTTCTACCGAGCATTTAGTTTCCCTGGGCACCCAACCTGAATATGGTTTGACAGTATGGTATTGGAGAACAGGCGAAAGCCTGGTATCGGTTAATAGTCTGATAAATGATATTGGAGGACAGATAATTCAAGTGTCCCATGGGAAACCTCCTCTTATTGCCCATCTGGGACAGCACTCTGGGAAACTGTCCATTTGGGAAAGTAGTCCAGCTGGAAAAACGATTTTTCTAACCAGACACGAGGTCAATTTGCCAGGAGAAGTGAAACCCTATCGTATGGATTGGTCTTTCGAAGGGCAAGAACGTAAGCTAGCCATAGTCGATGGTTCAGCCAACGTCTACATCGCGAATTTCGACGGCAGTCAAATCGTTCGTGCTGTGTTGACTCAGAGATGCGGTATTTGTGAGGACTACGAGGCCCCCTCGGTTCGTTGGTTCCGAGACGGTATAGTTCTCCGAACGACCTTCTGTCAAATTCGTTTCTACAAAAAAGACGCCAATAATATTTGGCACAAGGAATGGTGGATAAAATCGGTCCTGAAGCCATCAATTCTGAGTGTACATCCCTCTAGGAGCACCAGACTCTTCTACCACACTCATGAGGGCTTCCTGATGGAACTAAAGATCACTGAGGATAAGGACCCTACAATCGAGAGAAAAATGCACTGCGGTGGTTTTTACAGCTTGGCAGATATGGTTCGTCCATGGGGTCATCACCTATCGGTAATGGATAACACCGTTCATTTGTCCGTTATCAACATTTATGACGGACGCGAAGTTTCCAAATTGGATCTCGGGCTGGAAGGCGAAGCGATTGAACTGATGTCACATCCTGATTATCCGTTGGTCGCGATAACCAGCAAAAACGGTGAACTCGTTCTGCTGAGTTTGCGGTCCGTCGAAACGCCATTCGTTATTGGAAAATTTAATCTGCAGAGTGAAAGACTCGATCTTTTGAAATTCTCGCAATGCGGGACCTATCTGGTCGTTGGTCAAAAAACAACTGGAGTTTGTTACTTTCTGGGTTTGACCGTTGACAAGCCTTTCATCGTGATCGACAGATTGGAGACGGAGTGTCGTATGGCTGATGTACTTCTTTACGAGTCACGTGGGCACCTCAAGATTCTGGTACTAGCTGTGTCTTCAAGGAAATCGAGTGTAGGCAACCATCTGACTGTTTACGGATCATCAGGCGATGGTCTGTTTTCTTCGGTACCTCTTAAATACCTGGAACTTCCTTACGGCTATCAGCTCCTTCACTACGCACCTAATGGGCCCAACTTTTTCATTGGAACTGCCTATCTATCGCGACAACTTCATCTATTGGAGATCAAAGACTGGCGGGAAGTTAACCTCGTGGAAGCTTCTTTCTCGGGCCACGATATAAGACGTGCAAGATTGTGTACCGATCGCTCGTGGATCACAAGTGCAGCTTTTGACGGCCGGGTGTTCTTGAGGGACGGAAATACGAGAAAGCTCGTTGCTGCGCTGAACCCCCATCACGGTAGGGATTTTGGCACAGTCAAAGCTTTAGTGAACGCTTCGGGTGACATTGTAGTTTCTCTGGGCCGCGATGGCTCTCTGGTCGCCATGAGATCTTCGAGACTGGAAAGCTCTCAGGATCAATCGAACGATCATTACGTTGTGGATTTTGGCGAATACGATAAAACTAGGAGAACCGTTGAAAATGATTATTCCAGTTTAGAGTCTAATATTCTGGGGTTGTTGTCGAAACAAATCGACGACGAGTTCCCACCCCGAAACGATGGAATCAAGAAAACGTGGATCGAGTGGAACGAAGAGGCAAAAGTGCTCCGAGAGAAAGAATCCTGTGCCCAATGGAAAACGGCTATCCGAGATGATTTCAAAAAGATCAGGGACGAACTCGTTCAATTGTTGGATCGCAATGAGACTTGTCCGAAGATTGAAAGATTACCGATTTCCTCTTTCGACCTTGACAAGCCAACGCGAGATTTGAGGTTAAAGATGGCTCGCGAGGAGCGCGAAAATGCCCGATTGGAAATGGAGGAAAGCTGCCGCTCGATGGATAAGATCACGAATTGGATAAAATCAAATTTCTGGGATCAGCAGCTTATCGTCGGTCGTTCGATATTCACAATTTCCGACAACGTCGAGGTGACCAATTACGCCACCACCGTTGGTCATCAATATACGAAAGACACTTTCGAGTTGGCTCGATCAATGAAGGACGCGACAGGACCCGTTGCTGACACGGAAGCTTTTTATCCCTGGAAATTGTACACGGCTTCCCAGTTGGAAATGGCTTTGAAAAGGAAATCCAGATCGCACAGTTCGGACGAGAGACAACGAATGAACGCGCTTCTAGCGGCTGAAGATGACGATGATCGTGACGTGACCAGCCAAGAAGATCGACTGGCCAACGAAGGAACGACCACTCACCGTTTTATCGATCAATCGAATCACTGCTATTCACAATTCGAATGTTACGGATTTGGCCAACTGGTCGTCAACAGTCGGCATTTCGCTAACGATTGTCAACTATTGCGGGAGTACTTCAACAAGATATTCGATAATACGGTTCTGTCGAAAGAGCGCGAAATGAAGGTTATACTCGAGAGGAATGAAAGAATCCGGAACATCGATTCTGAGCTGAGAACGATGTTCGGCCAATCAGTGCCAATGATCCCGATAGATCCTGATTGGAAAGAGACGGAACAGCCTGATGGTATCGTTAAGGTTCTCGATCGGGAGGTCAACGTCAAACCCTATGTTTCACCCTCTCAGCAAGAACTTCTGGATGAGCAAGCGTCCGAAGCTGAGAGATTAAGACAGCTGTCTTTGGCTGATGACTTCAGGGAAAGAGCGTTGATCAGGATGATGGACGGGGTTTTGGAGGTCCGCTGGGAAGACGTCATAAAACGTGACATTCCTATGCCACAATGCGTGTCGAGTAAAAAAGTGGAGGAGTACAACGCTGAAGACCTACTAGCTATTCGTCAGTACGAAAAAGACGTCGATTCCTTGGAGAACGAGAGAACCCGTTATCATCGAATGTTGGAAACTGAACTGGCGAGAATTCAGACGGCCCTCCAAGAAACCAGTGATAAGTTCAATGCCAGGGTACACGATTTGTTTCTACTGAAAACCAACGTGGAGTCTGCTATACAACAGATGAACCTTCGCAACCTGAGGGATTCAAATAGGCACGTTCATCGAATGCAAGGTCTCATTCTTGATGATCAAATCAGAGAGGAAATCTCGACTAAGACGAAAACGATCGGACTGCGTAGTGAAGAACTTCGAAATCTTCATGATCTTGTGCACGAATACAGGAATCATCACGAGGCAATGTTGACTCGAGAGAGAACTTTAGACAAGAAGTTTCACGGTGATTTCCAATCTTTGGGTAGAAGCAACCTGGAGTTCCTCCAGAATGAGTACAAACGTCGTCCTAGAATATCCTTGAAGAATTCCACTTCCAGTGATCTGATAGACTTGGGAAGAGCCATCTCTTCACCAATGAAAGTCACTTATCTGTCTCCAGAGAGTGCTGAGTATATGAAAAATTTGGAACTCATGGATATCAGACCTGACAATTTGCCGATAAATATTGATACCCATCATTGGGAACACTTGACTCGTTTAAGGAAGAACAGACTGGAGCTTGAGATGAAAACCAGATCTCTGATGGTGGACATTCACGAGACTGAAAAAACGATCATTGGACAGGAACGTAAAATCGCTAGGGTGAACGCTGATGTGGACACGCTGAAGGAACGGTTGGTAGCGTTGCGACAGGAAAAAGTTGATTTCGATCAGAACATGGAGATTCAGCTGGTGGTTAAAATGGGACAGATGGAGGTGCAGCTAACGGGTCAAGGACAAGACTTGATTGATGCTTCGTTGATACCCCGTTGTGAAATTGAAAACGTAAACGAGATGATCCTCAAGGCTGGACGGGAGAAATTGAAGGCGATGAATCACGCTGTCAATTTTCATCGTGTCATCTTGTCCAAGGAATGGGATCACAAGCGTTTGAAAATGACGATTGAAGATCTTCAGGAAGAGTTGCATACCATTGGTAGTGTTCTGGTTACGAGAAACATGAGGGAATTTCTGAACAAACCTCAAGAAGGAATCGAAGAGAACACTGCTGAAAAAATTGAAAAAGAATTGGAGGGGATTAAAAGGGTCTATCAGCTGCAACTCAATGACTGGTCAAATCGACTGGAGGACCTCCGAGTCAAAACAAAAAATGCTAAACAAGAGAGTGATTCATTGACCAAAAAAATAACGCGAATGAATTCGACTCGATGGGAACTCGAATCCCAAAGAGACCTCGATACTGAAATAAGACGAATTATGTATCACGATCGCGTTATGCTCATCGTTAAGGAAAGAGCCAAACTCGTCAGACTAGTACACAAAGAATATATGGAACTTTTGACACTGCAGACCGAGCACGAACTTCTCCGCTTGAAAAAATATCCGACATTGAATTTTTTCAAAACTCTGGACGACTGAAGTGTACGAAAAGTACTGGAAGATTAGACACATCAGTTATTTATAAATGGCCCCGATCCTCGTATCATTAACTACTAACAATGCTGGACACCAGTATTTATTCGATTTCAGTAATGCAAGTGATATGTATCATAAACGATCCTTTTAGGAAACTCATAAGGAGAAATGAATTTTCTTTCTAAAATTGGTATGAATTTATTCGAGTCTGGGGATTTTTGTTTAAGGACTTGAAATTTAATGTAACCGAACCCAAACAAACCCAAACACATATATAATTCATATCATTATCATAAGGATTAACTTAGATATTAGTTACCTATATATAAGTAAAATAATTAATTATCTTAATTATATATTTGTTTGGGTCTAGCGGTTCCTCTTCGATTACTTGGTATCTTTGACAACCATTTGTTGGGTTTTGGAATTTTTCGTCAATTACTCCATAAGTAAAACTATGTTTGGGCTTACTTTGGTCGGAGAATTTCTTTTCGGGTTCTCAGTATCTTTTATAATGATTTGTTCAAGTTTGTACTTTCTCTACCATTCAATGTCCAAAACAAGTGTTCGTTTGGGTTAAAAAACGTTCTTCGATCACTTGGTATCTGAACTAAGTTTCCAATCAATGGAAATCAAGGCTTATTCTTATCGGGACGTGATATATCGTTGGTTTTTTAATTCCTGATCCATCGGCTAAAAGGATCAAACGATAGACTTCTCTAGTAGGTTTCGGGCACCGTCGGCGATCTCTCGAGAACGAGTTTTATGGGGACATCCTCTTTGGCCCGTTGTACACTCTAAAATGATGGTCCAGGGGTTTACGCGTGAATGGGGAGGATAAGAAGTTCCTTTCCAGTCTAGTTTTATGGCCGGTAGCTCGGGTGAGGTTGCCGTCGACCATTTTCGCATTTTCCGGTGGTGAAATAAAAAGCCGCGGCACTCCAATCAATGCAAATCAAATCGAGGATCCGGGAATGCTGGGAAAACGCGTATAGTCAAATCAGCCGTATAAAAGCTTCATGAATGTAAATGACCAGAGGTATTCCGTGAACGCTGGCTTTTCCCCTCTCATTCCCAAGCCCCACGAGCGCTCTGTGTCGAGTGCCAATCTGTTAATGCGTCCGTGGAATACCGACGCGAAAAACCACGTTGAAAATACCCCCGCTTCTATCTTCTTCTCACTCTCGCTTTTCCAACGCGTTTTATTATTATTTTTTTTCGAACTCGTTGGATAAACTCGCCCTGCGTACACATATTCATTTTACACCCACACGGATTGCCATCATCCGCAGAAGCGAAACCGATTCTTTGCTATACGCGATTTTCTCGCACTCGTCTCTCTCTCTCTCTCTCTCTCTCTCTCTCTCTCTCTCCTTTCAACATTTTTAACGTTCCACTTCAGCGAAAAGCTCTCGTCGATTACGGCCAGTCGAGCACACACACACTCCAAGCTTCAAACTCCAAGTATACCCTTTGGTCGAATGTTAAAAAAAAAATGACGCTTGGTAGAATTTAAATGAATTAAATACATCGCATTGTCAAATGGACTTTAAATCCTCGATTATCCTAAAACTGTTATTTACTTTGTTCACCAGTAGTTGTTCTTTTTTTCAATTTTTTTCATGCAGATTTGGTGAATTTCCGTTCACGTTGAAATCTATGTGAAGGCGTTCCAAGGTGAAGGCAAGGTGAGATAGGAAAATCTTGAACTTCACTGTGAATTCCTTTTTGTCTTGACAAACTTCTGAATGTTAAATAATTAATTAAATACTAAATATCATAAAGGTTAACATAATCAGAGGCTGCGATTCTTCTATTTATTTCGCAGTGGCTCAATTTTTTTTCTATACTTCATTAATTCCCGAACAGTAGAAAGTAGAAGGCAACGAGATTATCCCAAGATCGTATATCCTGTTTGTCAAACCATCTTCCCGATCTTTGTCAGAATTACGAAAAATATTTTATCCCACATTGATTATATCTTAAAATATAGATATTAATGAACAATTATCATTATCGATACTAAGTATAATTAATATCGTGTACTGTTATTTTCCCATGTCACCAAGACAGGAGTTCGTACATTAAAATTATATATTGAAATTACATTAATTACATTTATTTATGTTATTATATTTAATTATTCTAAAATATTATATATTATATTAATCATATATTAATATAATTGTTTATCAATATATATGCAATGATAGATTATCAACTATATATTAAAATTATAATAGGATGTCTAATATTTTTCCACAAAGCTTTTTATCCACATATATACAGGGTGTCCCAGCTATGAATGTCATCCCTGAAATGGGGGGTAGGGGGTGAAATTCTAAGACGATTGATATAAGCATGTATGGGTCCCAGATTAACCCCTGAATTGTTATAAATTTTTTACGGCAGCCAATCGGACGCGCCCGAGCCGGAGATTCCGCATGGTGGGGGTACGGCCCCTCCGGGCATTAATACACGTGCGTGCCGCTCACCGACGTATGCCCGCCTCCGGGCGCATCTGATTGGCTACCATAAAAAATTAATAACAATTCAGGGGTTGATCTGGGACCCATACATGCTTATATCAATCGTCTTAGAATTTCACCCCCTCCCTCCATATCAGGGGTGACATTCTTAGCTGGGACACCCTGTATATACAGATATATATAACCTGGCAGGAAAATCTCGAACGAATCCCGTCTCGGCTGTATGGTTCTCACAAAAATTGACACCGTCCACGGCGGTGGTGAGAACTTGGTGTAAAAAGAGACGATCTTTACTCAAAAAAGCCTGTACCGAAAGAGAGATGGAGATAGGCTGAAGAAACGGTACAGAAGTGAGGTAGGGACGGGAGGTGAGGGGGTGGGAGGGAGTGAAGAAATACATCAAAAGGGATGGAGCAGACACAGGCCGAGGGAGAAAAATATATAAATGGTACGAGGGATGAGGTTGAGGTGGGGGGAGGTGAGAGGGTAAGTTTTACGGCTCAGGAGTTGCGTCCGAGCCGAAGGGACGACAGCGAAACTCGTTATTATATCTCCGCGTGAGCCGTACTTGTTTCACTGGTCTCTCCGCGTTTTCTTCGGGCGCCCTCGTCTCTCCTTCTTCAGGTATCTTCTCAGCAGCTTCTTTCCTGATGCCGATGGTGCTTCTTGGGCTCTCTTTGTCCCACCGGAGTCTTGGAATAGACCGGGAGTATGTATGCGCGGGTAAACCTCAACGGGAACTTCGCCATTTCTACACTGTTTGGTCGTGATCGTCGCGAGCCACTTCAAGACCATAAAGACCCCAAGGAGCCTTCCCCAGACTTGTGCTAAGGCAGTAAACTCTAACTTTCGTGAAATAAAGAACAACGCAACCGTGACGTCGAGGACGAGCGTGGTGGACATTGACGTACGTGGATAACCCTCGATGACTATGATGTTCTCACGGATAGGAATCGCCCTTTGAAAACCCAAAAAAACTCACCTTGGCGTTTCAGAAATTTCCGTCGTTTCAAAAATAACACCGATGCTCCTGAAATGTTTACTTGAATTGCGTAAACTTTTTGTTTCGAGTTTCGCTTGGCAATGGAAAATCGCCCGATCGTTGATAATATTGAGGTTTTTTTCTTTGCTTCTGACGAAGCTAAATGCAGCTAAGCTACGGTTTACATTAGCTGGACTATATTCAGCTAAGCTATGCTGAACGTTAGCTTGGCTAAATGCAGCTGAACTAGGCTAAACATAAACTAGGCTAAATGCAGCTAAGCAAAGATAAACATTCGCTGTGCTAAAAATTGGCTGGGCTAAATGCAGTCAAGCTAGACTAAATGCAGCCTAAGCTAGGTTTAAAATTAGAGAACATTGGGTGATTATTACCTCAGCTTCCACAAATTGAGGTCAAATAGCGATGAATGAGTCTAGCTTTTGCTAAATGTTGCCAAATGTCGCCGAGTGGTAACTTCCGCAAAGCTAATTTTGCTAACTTCCGCGAATTTTTGCCAAATGAGGTTAACTTCGACGAGCTTTTGCTAAATTTCACTAAGTGGGGCTAAATATCGCAAAACGAGAGTAAGTTTTGCCAAATGAGGTTAGCTTTTGTTAAACGAGGCTAACTTTTGCCGAACGAGATGCATTTTTGCTAAATGCGGTTAACTATCGTCAGCTTTTCCTAAACGAGGTTACCACCCGCGAATTTTTGCTAAATGAGGCTAAATTTCGCGAACGTTCGTCAAATAAGTTTAACTTCCGGGCAAAGCTCTCCGGTCTCTCCGCAAATGCTTCCTCGCGTTATTACCTCTTCTGAACGATCCTGTATTGAAAAGGCACAAGGAAAGAGCATTACGTATGCAGTGGCTAAGGAAAACCGGGCAATACGTTTAAGAGGTTAGACGAGGGGGATGAAAGCGTCACCCTCTTTGTCTTTCGGTGGATTTAACGAAACGCGATGCGATCGAGGGTCGAGAATCGTGCGTTTTCCATGCACAGAAGAGCACCGAGAGATACGTTAACTTCTGCAAATTCGTGTATGGCGTCTACGCACGCTTTTTTGTCGAAAGTATATGAAGTGGAGGTTGGGGTTGGTGAATGTTGAAGTCACGGAAGAGACAGCGGGAGAAGCGTGTATGCATACGCTCGGGAACTTTGATCCCCTATGAGGAAGAAAGCTCGTCGAACGTAACGCCGCGGCTGCTTAGGCACTCGTACACCACCGAAGCTTGACCCACCAACTTCAACGCCTCTTCGAGTCTGACTCTCAAAAGTAATGCCGCGTGAAAATCACCTCTGACCCGTCACTCACATCTCTCTTCCGCCGTGCGGCTCTCTTCGGGTATACCTCCCGATAAAGCCTTCTCCTATACCTATATCACCCCTCCGATGCGCCCGACAAAATTTCTGCGTTTCGAAAACAATAAGACCGGAACGAAATTCCATTCGACGAAGAACATTCGTGCTCTCATTTCTTCCGTAAAAAGTTGATTTCTTTTTACGAAGAAGTAATCGTAATTATTTCTGAATTAATTCTGTTATCCAAACGAGTGAACCCAAACAAACTCCGTTCGACTGGAAAAGTTACTTCCAATAACAACCCAAGACTTTCAACCCAAAAAAATTTCATTTGGCGAGGAAAATTTGTCCTTTTTTTTTCGTAAAAGTGTGATTTTTTCTTCACAAGCGAATAATCGTTGTTATTTCTGAATTAATTCTGTTATGCAAACGAGTAAACCCAAACAAACTTCGTTTGACTGGAAAAGTTACTTTGTATGATATTATTTACAAGAAAATCGTAATTATTTGTTGATTACTTCTATTACCCAAACTAGTAAACCTAAACAACACCCAGACAATTTTGTTTGATTGGGAACATTTATTATTATAATTTTGATTTCCGAGCAAAAAATTGTAATTATTTATATATTACTCTACTACTCAAACAAGTAATCCCAAACCATTTCGTTCGATTGGAAAAGTTTATTCTTATAATTTTTTTCCAAACGAAAAAATCACAATTATTTCTTCATTACCGAAAATACTACCAAAAACAAACTCAAACACACTTCGTTCGACTAGAAAAATCCATACTGTTTTTCTTTTACATACAATTGTATTTTTTTTAAGCAAAAAATCGTTCCAATGATTTAGAAATTGTCGATATCTTAAGAACAACTTTGGTGAAAGGCATCTCTCTTCCAAACTATGAATTTCATCAATAATAAAATATACTCATACAAATCTTTGAAAAAACATATTTAATACAAGAACCGATGATCAAAAAAACTACAGAATCATGGCCCAAGCTAAAAATCGGTCGAAAATTTGTTTGGGTTATTATTGATTATTCTTTAATAAAAAAGAAAAGTAAATATCCAAGAGGTCGTCCCATGTCTACTCCCCTCTCCCCTTCCCGCGCCGGCAGCCGGTAACGCCCTTGCTTCGAAGCAAATTAAATATAACAATATCATGAAGAGCGCGAAAGTCACCTCGTTAACGTACGGCAGTCGTTTACCAGATGAAGGTTCTGTCTTGCCATTCCCGAAATGGAAAAAGAGAGAGAGAGAGAGAGAGGGAGAGATGATGATAAATTTTATTATGCCTTAGTCAAACTGTCGGGCAACATAATAATAGAAACAAATTTATAAATCATACAAAAATTCAGATAATAATACATAAAAAATACAAAATAGACCAAATAAAAGCAAAGTAATACAGAAAAATCTTAACTTACGTAAATAAAAAATCATAAAAAAATAAAAACAAATAGAAAATAGAAGTGAAAATAGAAAGTTATTTATTTATCCCAGGTATAACCCATCGGGGTGTTTACACAGACAAGATCCTCCCCTACATATTTTTACCCCTTACAATATTTCCTTATTTCTATCTTATATACTAGGTCTGTTTGCTGCGCCCTCACCGTTCGCATTGCTTCTCTCAACTCCAATCTTACTGATTAGTTTCTCAAACTGTTCGACGTACCTACATAGTTCCGCTACTGTTTCTTTTTTTAGGGCCGTTTGTATCTTCCTATCAATTGTTTCGGTTTCATTCTCTTCTAACCGTTTTTCCAGCTCCTCCACTATTACGTTTTTCAATTTTTCTTTTGATTTCCCACACATACATATATGTACTACGGTCTCCACTAGAAAATGGAAGTATTAATTTAAAGAAAACCCGAGAGGAATATATACCAATTAAAACCGACAACCGATTTAAAAGAGAGAGAGAGAAAGAGATGATAGTTAAAAACTTTCGGGCTATTTGTGAATTACAAAATTTCATAAAATGTAAACATTTTACAAAATAATAACTAGGAGAATCTAACAAAAAACGCAAAATAAACCAAAAAACGCAATATACATTAAAAAATGCAATGTTAATCAAAAAACGCAAAATCAACCAAAATACGCAATATGAATCAAAAACGCAAAATAGAGAGAGAGAGAGAGAGAGAGGGAGAGACGGACAGACGGAGAACAGGAACGTCTCCGATATCTTCTACGTTTGGGATGGGCAAGCTGGAGAAGTTGGACCAAAAAGACTACGAATATATTTTCGAGACACACATCTCGAGGTATTTACGATTACGGGACTAATCTTGTTTTAATGACGGGGTCCGAGAGACGGTCGAGCTCTCTTGGCGAATAATGAAGTGTCAAATCGGCTGCGGTGGGCGTGCGCCGTTTTCTCTACTCTCCTTTTCTTTCTCTCCTCTTCCCTGTCCATCTCTCTCTCGGTGCTTTTTTTTTGCTATCTCCCTCTCTTGAGGAATATCCTTCCTATGTTATACAAAACGATCTTGCTAGAGAGTTTTGGCGATGCAGTAATATTATACGATAGTACGAGTGTGCATAACCTTGGCCAAAAGTATTAGGCAACTCCCTTAAATATTGATATTTTTCAGCAGTAGAAAAAAAGCTTTTTCATGTTTGGGTTTGAACTAAGGTAAAACATAAATGGTCTTGTATGAAATTAAACTATTTAAATAATTCTTTTGGGGGGCTAAAATTTTGACAGTAAACTAAGAATAAATAAGAAAATATAGGGTGCTTAATGGTTTTCATCAAGGCTGTATTTATATATAAATTTGGGTTGGATTGAAAACCGAGACAATTTTTTCGAATTTTTCTATTCAGTCGTCGGGATCAGATGGAATAAGATGGCTGGCCAAATACGAACCCTTAATATTCATATTTGAATCCAAACAAACCTAATCAATGAAAAAAATCTTTTTGCGGACTGAAAAGTTTCCATTGAACTAGGATTAAATATGAAAATACAGGGTGCTTGCTAGTTTTTATCGAGGCTGAATTTATATCTATATTTGTGTTGGATTAAAAACGAGACCATTTTTTTCGAATTTTTCGATTCAGTAGTCACGGTCGGATGAAATAAAATCGTTGCTCAAATATGAACCCTTAATATTCATATTTGAACTCAACCAAACCCAAACCAACCCAATAAAATCGATCCAATAAAAAAAATTCTTTTGGCGGACTGAAATTTTTAAACTAAACTAGGAATAAACAGGAAAATATAGGGTGCCTGATGCTTTTTATCAAGGTTGTATTTATATATATATATCTATATATTTGGGTTGGATTAAAAATGAGATAATGGTTTAGTCCGAAAAACCCAAACCGAAACAAACCTAAATTTTTCTATTCAGTAGTCACGATCAGATGAAACAAGATGGCTGGTCACATATTGATATTTGAACCTAAACAAACTCAAGCAATAAAAAAAATTTGTTTGGTAGATTAAAATGTTTACACTAAACTAGGAATAAATAGGCAAATATAGGGTGCCTGATACTTTTCATCAAGGCTGACGTGGCCATTCAGGCTAGTCAAGGCTATCCAGTAGTTGTGATGAGATGGATGAAACGAATCGAATCGTCCTAATACCAAACTTGAAAAAGACGCGTACTTTAAATAAATAAACGAAGAGATTGTTTGGGTTTGACCTACAATTAATCCTGATGACGGTTTTTGTGAAACGGCAAAAACAAAGTTTTATTTAGGTTAGACTAGGGCGTTTTGCCAAATTCAGCGTTATCCCAGTCCAAGCTTGTTTCGGCTCATAATGTATTCCAGTGGGCAGATTTTAATTAGTGACGCGGAAGGATCTCGTCCGTAACCACTATGGGCCGTCTTTCTCACATCTCGACGTTCAAAGTTTTGATCCATTTGGTCCTTTTCTTACCCCATGCTTTAAGAATTAACGCACACGTGTGAAATAAAAAAAAAAGAGAATGCTCGATTAGTTCTCGAATTAAATGGTTATCAGGGATTCGAGACTGGCTTTTGCATAAATGATTTTAGATTTGATATTTTTAGTTTCAGGATTGTTCATATGAGAACTGTTTCGAAAGAACACGATTTTTTTTCTGTCTACATTTTTTTCACTTCTAGCTCGCAATTTGTCACGTCAGTATTTCTTCTGCGAACTAACTCAAACAAACCCAAACAAGCTCGCAATTGTCACGTCAGTATTTCTCGATCTCTCATGCGACCCCTGCAGAACGTTTTCCACAACTACACATCCCCAACGAGTCTGCATAAACTTGGGGCCAAGAAGCATGACGGTTTTCATTATTCTTCATTTAAAGATGGTACTTTTTCACCCCCCATGGTTGGGATCATTTTGCAATGGTTCAATTGCGAAATGGTAATAGAAAGGTACCACTTATACGATTTCACAATGGCGCCATTGCAAAGCCAATGGTACCAACGGATTCCGAAACGGTACCAATGGTACTAACGGATTCCGAAATGGTCACAATGGTACCAACGGATTCCGAAATGGTACCAATGGTACCAACGGATTCTCAAATGGTACCAATGGTACCAACGGATTCCGAAATGGTACCAATGGTACCAACGGATTCCGAAATGGTACCAATGGTACCAACGGATTCCGAAATGGTACCAATGGTACCAACGGATTCTCAAATGGTACCAATGGTACCAACGGATTCGAAATTTTACCAACGGTACCAACGAATTCCGAAATGGTAGAGGAGAGTAACCAAATATGGAATACCGTTTGTTTTTGTGTTATAAAAAAAAGATAATGTAAATAAAAAACTTCTCTTCTTATTTATTTATCAGCCATTTAGTTGCGCTTAAGTTATCGATAGTTTT
>JAPYZJ010001521.1:0-51941 GCA_030522765.1 Ophioninae sp. B BG-2022a | reverse complement strand
CAAACAAATACATACAAATCGAAACAAACCCAAACATATACATAAAAATCGAAACAAACCCAAACAAATACATACAAATCGAAACAAACCCAAACAAATTAATACAAATCGAAACAAACCCAAACAAATTAATACAAATCGAAACAAACCCAAACAAATACATACAAATTGAAACAAACCCAAACAAATACATACAAATCGAAACAAACCCAAACAAATACATACAAATCGAAACAAACCCAAACAAATTGATACAAATCGAAACAAACCCAAACAAATTGATACAAATCGAAACAAGTCCAAACAAATTGATACAAATCTAAACAAACCCAAACAAATTGAAAAAAGTCGAATAAAACCCGAACAAATCGAAATAAACTCAAAGAAATTCAAATAAACCCATAAAAATCGAAGAAAATTCCAAAAAATCGATACAAACCCAAACAATTCGAAACAAATGCAAAAGTTTCGATTTAAAATTCTCCCAACCCAAACAAACACGAAAAATCCAAAATATAAGACTTTCAACCTCCCCAGACCCAAACAAACCCAAGAAATCCAAAATATAGGATTTTTAACCTCCCCAGACCCAAACAAACCTGAAAAATCCAAAATATAGGACTCCTAACCTCCCCAGACCCAAACAAACCCAAGAAATCCAAAATATAAGACTTCTAACCCCCCCAGACCCAAGCAAACCCAAACAAATCCAAAACATTGGGTTTGGAACTGCCCTAGACCCAAACAAAAACCAAAAAAATACAAAATTTGGAACCTAGAAACCTTTCAAACTTAAACAAACCCAAACAATACTCTGTTCGACGTTGATCCATTTCGTTCATCAGAGAAAGCCCAAACGCCACCTTTTCATCCTTGCCTCGGCTGGCTTCTATTTTCGGTTCCTCCTGGTAACACCTCCCGAGGATTTCCTCGTAAAAAGGTTGATTAACATCGGTTCTCTTAGAACGCTTCATTTGACGCACACGCGTCCTTTTTTTCCCGTCTAAGGATGGCCGAAAAAAAAGATCCTAGAGTCGGTAAGGGACGAGGGATAAAATAGAACGAGAAGAGCTCGGTGTCGCGAGGTGGTTCACGCGAGCTTGCAGAGATTGCGTTCCCCAAGATTGCCAAGAATGCCTGATGCCACCAACCCCCTCCCAACGACCGACCAAAGGTTACCCTCGTTCTTTCCCATTTCTTCTCCTCTTTTTTTTTTTTCCTTTTCCTTCGTCAAGTGACAACCGACACCCTGGCCCATTTCTTTGACACTTATATACCTAAAATCTTCACACATCCACGCGTATTGATTGGATGATTTCTGGGAGGGTATGAAGATTGACATATATACGTGTGCATACAGGGTGTATCAATAACTATTAGCGGCTTGGATATCTTCAAAACTGCGTGATTCACAGAAATGTGAAAACGTAGTCATTTTATTTACTGACGAAACCGCGAATAACCTTGAAATGACCTTGAAGTGACTGAATGACCCTGAAGTAACTTTGAATGACCTTGAAGTGCCTTTGAATGACTTTGAATGATCTTGAAGTGACCTTGAAGTGACTTTGAATGACTTTGAAGTGACGTTGAATGACCTTGAAGTGGCTTTGAATGACCCTGAAGTGGCTTTGAATGACCCTGAAGTGACTTTGAATGATCTTGAAGTGACTTTGAATGACCTTGAAGTGATTGAATGACCTTGACGTGACTTTGAATGACGAATGACCTTGAAGTGACCTTGAATTGACTTTGAAGTGACCTTGAAGTAACTTTGAATGATCTTGAAGTGACTGTGGATGATCTTGAAGTGACCTTGAATGAATTTGAATGACCTTGAAGTGACATTGAATGACTTTGAATGACCCTGAAGTGACTTTGACTGACCCTGAAGTGACTTTGAATGACCTTGAAGTGACTTTGAAAGACCTTGAAGTGATTGGGAATGACCTTGAAGTGACCTTGAATTGACTTTGAAGTGACCTTGAAGTAACTTTGAATGATCTTGAAGTGACTGTGGATGATCTTGAAGTGACCTTGAACTGACATTGAATGACTGGTCGACCTTGAATGTTCTTGAATGACCTTACGTCATAGATCATTGAACTCCTTCTGAGCTCCTATATAACGATGCAGAAAAAAACATTTTTAGATCCATTTTCAAAAATGGCATTGACCTTGAAATGTCCTTGAAGAAATCTTTCTTTGAACCGAAGACTTTCGACGATATCCAAGGTGGTAATGGTTACTGATCCACCCTGTATATGGATATCCACCCTCCATATTGATCGATCCTCGATCGGTCCTCCATGCTGAGAGGGTCGCTTCGATTGCTCTCGATATTTACGACCCGTTACGTTACGCCCACTCGACGTGAGCGTTAATTAAAATCTATGGCTAACTGACGGTTCTCGTAATTGGATACGATAATTAACCCTCTTTCCTTACCTTACCCACTTTTATTTCTTTATTCCCTTCTTTTCTTTCTCTTTCATTGTCACCCTTGTCTTTTCGCAATAAATACACTTTTTCATTCGTCGACGAACTCCCCATTTCTAGAGAAAAATCTATAAAAAAAAAACATTCTAGAAAGGTTTTTTGTATTTCCCTAGTGTAATTTCGTAGTTTTGGTAAAAATTCGAGCATATTCGTAACCAGCGGAAAATTTACGATTGAATAGATCCTTTCAATACTTTTAAAACGGAAAAAAAAATTTTGCGAATTTCCTGGTCACTTTGCTGAAATCTCAAAAATTACGAGATTTCAAAAGGTTGTAGAGCGATCTTTTCCAGTGCTATTGGGGTTCATAGGGGGTGTTTTGAAAAGGTTTTCGCCTGACTTAAATAATCGCGTTGGATTCGTATCGATATCTCGTATAGTTTTTCGGGAAAGTCCACTTGAAAAATCGCAAAAAAGGAGGCAAAGGGGTATGTATGGAAAAATTGGCAAAAATCGATGGTCCAACTTTGAAATTCTGTCAAAAATCGAAAAATCATCGGATTTTAATAATTAAAAAAGCATTTTGAAGAGAAAATCATAACAAAGAGATTGAGCATAAAGCGGAGTATCAAACCCTAAAGGAAAATCAGTTAGGTCTGATTTAGTGATAAAACTTCTCGCCGAAAGTACAAAATTAGACTGGAAAAATGCAAAAAAACGTTTGTAGACATTTTTTTCGACATTTATTCCTAGAAATGGGTAGTTCAAAGAGAATAAAACACTGGATTTGCTGGCTTTAAAAAAACTATAAAAATTCAGGGTTAGATCTGCTTATAATAACCCATAATGGTTTCACCTCTTATACGCCACGTAATGGCCACACGGGGTCTAGTGGACCCCACGCCGAAAACTTGTTGCTATTTGCATTCTACTTGACTTATTAACGCAAATCTTGCACGAGTATTCTATTTCATATGTTTCCCAAGTAATACAATCGTTTTTTCTTTCGTTTAAAAATTTTAATAAGGCGAAAAAAAAAATTTTTTTTAAAAGAACAAAAAACCCCAATTTTCATTGAAAAATTCATATACATTTTGATTTTTGCGATATGGAAAAAAAATCTACGCTGTGTTACTCTTGAAATAGTATATTTTCAAGAAAAAAATATGAGTTCGATTCTCAATCGACCTTTCTACGATATATCTCTACAAAATTTGCTTGGGGTCCACTGGACCCCGAGTGTCCATTTCATTTCACGGATGACATTTCGTCGTGGGACACCCTGTATATCGTATTGAAGATCGCACTCAATCCCTCCGTTACATTAACCCAACTGAGATCTTGCCATTTTTCACCCTGTCCTCTGCTATCTTCCACAAAGCCCTTTTAACCAGTCGATGAAAAGAGGAACAAAAGAAAAGAGAAGAAAAAAAAAATGTGAAACGTGACGAAAAAAAACGAGGAGAAGAAACGTCCGAAGGGCCTCGTCGTACACGCCGATTCAAGGGTTCAGATTTATGATCCTTACCGAAACACGATTATGGGAAGAATGGACGAGGAAGCAACCGAACGAAAATGACAACGATAGTAGCCTCGCACAAATAAAAATGATTTTTCTTTCTTTCTTTCTTTTTTTCTTTTGTTTCCTTTTTTTTATCCCACACGGAGTTTGCCCGCATTCTTTGTGACGGGAAGTCGTTTATCCATTCTACAGAACGAGTGCACCGAACATTTGTCGCTCCTTCAGTGACACAGAAAAAAATCTGTAAGAAGATACTTTTCTTTTTTATAGAGAAGAGATAGATTTTTTTTCATACAAACAGATTTTTTTTAACAACAAAAAGAAATATTTTTTTCTTTGTTGGAAGGAAAAGAGTTGTTAATTCAACCCAAACAAACCCAAACAAATTTCTCGTATCGACAAGCCTTTTGTCTAGGAAAATCCAAATGATTAAGAATTTTCAGTATTTTTTTTTGCTCAACTTTTTAATTTTTTTATTCAATAAATATTTATCCACTTTTAATAATGAATATTCACGTAGTTTTAGAATAAACATTTAGTAATTTTTCGAATTGAAATTTACAAATATTAAAAATCATAGAAATTTGAAAAATTTGATTATCATAAAAAAAAAGAACGAAATTGAAAATATTATTTAAGCTGGAAATATTATAGTCTTCAAAATTGTTTATTGTTTTTTTTTGTTTAATAAAAAAGTGTGTTATAAAGGATTTTTTAAAAAAAAAAGAGCCTTGAGTATCTTAACAAAAGAGTTCGAAGACAATCGGAGACTGGTCCACCTCCGTTTGTTTTTACACTTCCATCTTTTCATTTCCGCACTATATGCGCCTCGGTGAGAAGAAAAAAGCTTGATCGACGATCCTGTCATTGCCCGGGCAATTCATCAACCCGTGACAGGACCTAGAGTGGCGCGAAGAAAAAAAAAAGATTGCACGTTCCGCGAGAAGAATGAGGGGGGAAGGAAGAAACGACTTGAGAGTAGCTGTAGGTGGGTTTTCGATCAATTGATTATACATCGAACTTCGCTAACGTGCTCTTGGCAAACTTTTCGTTTTGAGTTCCCAAAAGGAAATCGAAACAAAACATTTATTTCGTTTTTTTTTATATTTTTTTATAACTTTGGATATTTTTATTATAATTTTTGTATTTTCTTTGAATCGATAAATATTTTATTTTGCATTTTATTTGAAAAAGAAATTTTATATTAATGTTAATATTAGATTTTTATTTTTTGCTTTTAGCCAAAATCTTGTTTTTCTTTTCTTAATTTTTATCACTTTTTATATTTTTATTCTAATTTTCACCATTTCACCATTTTCCCCGAAACAAAAAAAGTTGAACGTGAAAAAAATTTGAAAAAAATGCGCGTTGAAAAAAAAATTATAAAAACAAAGATTTTTTATGAAAAAATATGTTAGATATTAATATCTAAAATATTTTTTCACCCAAAATCATTGTTTTTATAATTTTATTTTCATCGAAATTTTTTTTTTCAACAGATATTAATATCTAAAATAGTTTTGTTTCCAAAAACTTTTTTTTAATAATTTTTTTTTCAACGCGAATTTTTTTCGAATTTTTTTTACGTTGAATTTTTTTTGTTTTTCAAAGCAAATAAGCGTGTCGCGATTCGTCCCATCCTCGAGTGAAACTTCCCCTCAGGAGTAATTGATAGGGGTGGTGTGTGCCCGTCGCCGGCAACAGTGGAGACGGCTCGAGTGGATGACATTGTGTGCAGTCGTACGTTCCTCCCTCCACCCTATAATCTTTCTATTCTTTGTCTTTATGGCCCGCCTATATATCACTTCCAACCAAGGCCCTTTACAGCCCCGTTTATTTCACTCCCCGGTATCGAGCATTTCTCAAAACGATCACGAGTGTCATTACGATCTTTCTTTTCTGTTCACCAAAAAAAAAAATGAAGAAGAACCACTCAAAATCCTGCCCGCATAATTTTGCCATTGTTCCACGTATCGATGCTTGATTCGAGAATAATTAGGATTTTTTCAATCAATTGTTCTTTTTATTTTCGCATCTTTCCCATATTTTTATTTATTTATTAGCAGCATTGCAAAGAAAAATATTTTTTTTAATTTATACTATATATGTATATTATATGTTCAATAATAATCGGTAAATAATAATACAAATATCACTGACAATAATAATATATATAATTTTAAAAAATGAAGAAATATTTTGAAAATATAAAATAATAATAATATTAATAATACATTTTAGTATAATTTTAGTATTGATAATAGGAATTTTTCCAATTCTTTTACCAAATTTCCGAAAACTTTTACCGAAAAATCTTTTTAATTATTAAACAATTAATTAACAATTGTTTAACGTTTGAAAAAGTTTACTTTAAAAATAAATAAATAATAGAACCAGTTATACACATTTTAAAATACTCGAATCAGTGAGGAATATTCATAATAAAATATGAGCTAGGATAATAATAATGACGACGAAAAAATATAAAAAAAATCATTGAAAACCAAATGGTTTAATAAAAAGAAAAATGGGTAAGAAAATTAGCTGGTCGAGCAGCTTGGAAGCCTCTTGGGAAATGGGCAGGAGAACAACGACGTGGAAAAAAAAATGAAAATCGAAAGAAAAAAATGTTATGTACTCGTTATCCCTGGAAATGCATTTTTTTATTACGGCAATTTTTTTTTCTCTTTGTTAATCCATTTTTTATCATCTGTTCGTGTACTTAAATTTTACTTCCTCTTTTCCTTTTAACGCTTCTTTGGAGCTTTCGTCTGCCCCCCCCCCCCTCCCGCCGAGTTTCTTCTCGCCCTTTTTCTTCGCAACGTACCGGAAGTGAGCCCCATCGTACTCGCGTCTTCGCCGAGAACGTTCCGAGGCTCCACATTCCGCACTCTCTTCGCGAGGAAATAAAACTAACGCTTATAGTCAATTAAGGGGCTGAGCAGGTAATGCGCTTTGCCACGAAACCGTTTTCCCGCAAAGACCATTCGGAGAGCCAGCTAGAAACGTATATATTTATACCGAGGGACATAGAGGCACCAAAAACGAAGAAATTTCATGGCCAATCGTCTTGTAAGGGCTTTTAAGGGGGGAGATCAAGTACGAAGCGACCTGATTGAAATTAAGCAACTGATTTTCTTCATCAATTTTGGAACGAAGTAAATTTTTTTTGCTTAATTTATTCCCTTCCTTTTTTTAGTTTTTTAAAATTTATTTAGAGCCAATTCCATTTTATTTTTATTTGCAATTTTTTATTTTCAAAATTGTTTGAACGAGATATAAATTGGTTTTGTTCAGTTTCGTATTTTTAAAAATCCAATTCAATTATACGTTTCTCATTTTTTTATTTTTTTAAATCAATACAATTTTTTCTTCCTTATTTTTTAAAAGTCCATTAATTATTTTTAAATATTTGTAAAAATCACGAATTAATTTTTCACTAAAAATCGTTAAATGATTTTTTTGTTGCCAAACGAAATAAAACTGGGGGCTGAAATCCTATCGAATTTAACAATTAAAACATTTTAATCACGCTGTTGTCGAGACGACAAGGAACCTCGGCGAAGAAACAAATTGTGTGTTTATAATTGAAGTTGCACGAGAGGAGGCAAAAAACGAAGAAAAAAAAAACATAACGTGGGTAAAAACGAGAATTGGAGGAAGAGGGAATTCTCTTTTGCGAGAACCGACAACTTTTATATCTGAACTTGGTCGATGTAGAGAAGTTTCTTTTTATTTTTTATTTCTTTTTTTTTTCTTTTTTTTTCTTTTTTTTTCTTCGTCTTCTCACAGACTTCCCGTGACCCTCTCAATTATGTACGCCTCGTAATTTCCCGAGCCGACGTGGAATACTTTATTCTCAGACAAACATGAAATATAGAGGAAAAATACAAACGTCAGAGGGAGCACCAACTTTGATGAGAGAACTGGACGACTCGTATTTTTCCTAGTCTCGTTCAAATGATCTGTCAAAAAACAAAAAAAGAAACGAGAAGAAAATTAATACATGGCTGGGAATTTTCTCGTCGTGAATGAATGAAAAATTCTCCTACGCCAATTTTCAGTGGATGTTTACTTTGATGTCGTTTTTAAACAAATTCGAATTGGCTTAGAGATTTTTCGAATTTTTTTTCTTCATATCGTATAATTTTTTTTTTGGTTTAAAAAAATTCGAAAATTTTACGTTTATTTCTCCAGCAATTACGATTTTTTTTCCAAATGTTGAAATAATTCTAGAAATTTAAAAAAATTCGGGCAAGTGCGTGTCGGACGCTTCCACCGACGGTTTCGTACAAATTTATAGGTACATATTAGAAATAGTTTAGGAATCCAGTTTCGCAAGTTCTTTCCGAGTTTTTCAAAGATTTAATTACAAATTTATAGTTTTGAAATTTTTTTCTATACTTGTAGTATAAGACGTTATTACTTTCCAAATTTCATAGTTGTAGGTAAACAGAAAATACCCTATAAATTTTGATTCCCTTGAGAATTAAAATATACGTTTTTTTTTGCGAAATAAACGGCCGTATCTTCTTTTTACGTTAACTTAGAAGTTCGATTTTTTCAGAGCTTTAAGGGTCTATAGGCCTAAGTATATGGTTTTAATTTCAACTCGAAATCTCCGCGCGTTCTCGAAGTACAGAACCTTAAAAATCAAAAATACTTTCAACGAATTGAAACAGAAAGAAATTTTTATTTCGAATGATTTTTGAAATAAAGAATCAAAAATATTTTCAACGAATCAAAACAGAAATAAATGTTTATTTCGAATGATTTTTGAAATAAAGAATCAAAAATACTTCCAACGAATAAAAACAGGAAGAAATTTTTATTTCGAATGATTTTTAAAATAAAGAATCAAAAATACTTTCAACGAATAAAAACAGAAATAAATTTTTATTTCGAATGATTTTTGAGATAAAGAATCAAAAATACTTTCAACGAATAAAAATAGAAATAAATTTTTATTTCGAATGATTTTTGAAATAAAAAATCAAAAATACTTTCAACGAGACAAACCCAAACAAATTCGTCTTATAAAAATTGGTCGAAAAAAAAGTTAACAAAATGTCAATTATTAGTCGACTGTCCGTTGCAGTCCTTACCGTATCTACTTGCTCGAGGTTGTCTCGAAAGCCATTTTCGATTAGCGTTTCCCCCAAAAGTTTCGCGATAAAATGACAAACTCGAAAGGGGCATTGGGTGGCCCTTGAAAAGCCCGAACGAGAAAGGATTCTGGGAGAAAGAAAAAGGAAAAGTGGTGAAGGTGCAAACGGGAGTTCGAGACCCGAAACTACTCCAGTAGAAAAGGAACTCACCCGAATTAAGCCAGACTCGAAGACATTGGCGAGAGGAGTGCAGCTTGGATATTATTTAGTTATATACGTCAAGAGGCGAGACAATGAAAGGTACGGACTGTTGAAAGCAAAAGAGAGAAAGAGAGATAGAGAGAGAGAGAGAGAAATAGTGGTAAAGAAAGGGCGAAAATTCGCTTGGGAAAATTGTTAACGGACAAGCAACGAAAGTAAGAAGTCAGACAAGCATTGGCGTAGGTTTCCACCAACCTCAAGAAAAAGATCAAACTAAAATAATTAAATTCGAAAAATCAAGCACGAAAAAAAAAATTGAATAAATCTTCACCTAAATTCTCTTCCGTAAATTCATTACTTATTTAAAAGCTACCTGTTTCATTGGGTAAATTAATAGCCTTGAAATCCTTAAAAACCTATTAATTTTAATTACATAAATAATTAATTACACATACGAGATAAAATTAATAAAGTAATAAAATTTATTAATTCAACAAATAATTATTAAGAATTATCTATTAAATATGAATACATAATAATGATTAGGATACTAATAATAATAATTATTTATTAATTTAATGAATAATTACTAAATAATAAAAAATTAATAAAATATAATAAATAATTAATCACACAAATTATATAAAATAATGACAAAACGACGATACGAATTCTTCAGATCATCAAATCCCCGACAGATCTTCGTGCAGATCCCGAATCGCAGCTGCGTCTGAAAATTGAATAAGATCGAGCGAAACGAGCCCTCTCGGATCCTTTCGATTCCCCAATTATTCCTAGACGTATTTCGTAGACTTCCGGTAGGGAGAGGACTCTTGAAGACCTCCAGAATGATCATGTCTACCAATTGGCAAGGCTCAGCTGCAAACACACAATCGTTTAGTCATTCGATTACGCCATTTTGCTTCTCACATTTTTTAGCCTCTTTGGTTGCCCCCCCCCCCCTCCCTCGAGCCTTTATTGGACGCCCTCACTGGTTCTTACTCGACTTTTCTCTATCTGTGTTTGGGTCCATGCTAATATCAGCAGACGGGAGCCCAGACAGCAACAGGAGCCTCGAGACGATGAAGCTCCGAGAGAGAATGGAAAAGACGAGAATTAGTCGAGGGGGAGGATTTTGTTCTCGACATCAAGAGCATTCGAGAAATCCTTCCAGAAACGCTCATTATTCTTACTTGCACTGTAGACACTACTGCTTTTCATCTTTTTCGGATCAACCCAAGTACCACTCTGTACACGAGACGAATCGTCTTACCCCTTTTTTATTTTTTCAGTTGTTTTTTCTTCCTTTCGCTTTTTCCTTTTCTGACAAGGCAAACGCTGGGGAACTAAATCTTCGTTGAAAATTAAAATTCACAATAGTAGCAAATACCATTCAATCCAGGAATGTTACCAGAATTTAGTATTGATCTCGAATCGTTCTAGAACTGATGGAGAATTGTTCGATAATTTCATTCTAAAATTGTTTTAGAATTTTATACTAGAATTGTTTTAGAATTTAATTCTGGAATTGCTCTAGAATTCAATTTTAGAATTTCTCTAGAATTCAATTCTAGAATTGCTCTAAAATTCAATTCTAGAATTGCTCTAGAATTCAATTCTAGATCTGCTCTAGAATTCAATTCTAGAATTGTTCTGGAATTTAATCCTAGAATTGTTCTGGAATTCAATTTTAGAATTATTCTAGAATTCAATTCCAGAATTGTTCTAGAATTATTCTAGAATTCAATTCCAGAATTGTTCTAGAATTATTCTCGAATTCAATTCCAGAATTTTTCTGGAATTATTCTAGAATCCAATTCCAGAATTGTTCTAGAATTATTCTAGAATTCAATTCCAGAATTGTTCTAGAATTATTCCAGAATTCAATTCCAGAATTGTTCTAGAATTATTCCAGAATTCAATTCCAGAATTGTTCTAGAATTATTCCAGAATCCAATTCCAGAATTGTTCTAGAATTATTCCAGAATTCAATTCCAGAATTGTTCTAGAATTATTCCAGAATTCAATTCCAGAATGGTTCTAGATTTTAATCCTAAAATTGTTCCGGAATTACATTCGATACATGTTAGAATAGCATTCAAAAATTGTACTAAAATGGTTACTTCATAAGTACTCTAAAAGTGACTAATAAAAATGGTGAAAGGTTTCTTTTGGAGAAGACCAAGAGAGAGACGATATAAATCTGACACAAAGATATAAAATTGACATCTGCAGAGAAGATGTCATAAAATTGAAAACTTCAAGTAAACTCCCAAAAAGCATCGAAACTTTTCGATTCTCTTTTTCGTCGAACAGTAATGACCTAAAACGATCAATTTTCGAATTCCTGATACAATTCAATCTTCAAAAATCAACGTTTTACATGAACGTATCAAATATCCCATTTTCAGCCCTAATTTCGTAATTAAATTTGGAGTGGGTCTTCGGCAATTTCGAAAAGGCAAACATCCTGTATGCTCCCAGTGAATTATGTTACCTAGACGTGTATCCTGAGAGACGAAATCTCGTTAGATAATACACGTGTTTGTCCTTTCAAGGATGGAGCACGTTGGACGAAACGTAAATACATGGTGCTTTTGTCTCCATCGTGGTTTGCTGCTTACACTCCAAGGATATGGTGCTCCTATTCCTTCTCGTTCCTGTTATGGCTCTCGTACCTTCAACGATGTCCTTGCACAAGATAGCCCGTTCAGTTTCCATTTTGTAATATATTGCTCTCCTTTCCCTGTGTTGATCTTCAAATAAAAAGTCTCTTAAAATGGTAATCACCTCGTCAGATCTAACAAGCTCGCGAAAGACCACAAAAATCGCTTCCATATTTAAAGCTTTTTTCTTTCAACTTTCCAAAACCCAAACAAACCCAAGCAAAGTCTTCCTTTCCACGAATTCATTTTTTTCCCACAAACTACGTTTCGTTAAATTGTTTTTTTTTAATTATTATTTACCTTACATTTATCATTATTTATTTTACATTTTTATAATTATATTATTTTATGATTTACAGTAATTTGGTTAAAAAAAATTAATTTTTAATAATAATAATAACAATAAAGTACATTACACATTCATCTTCATTGTTTATAAAAATCAACTGTTTTGCATTATCACTATTATTATTAAAAATATAATAATTTTGTGTAATGGGAATAAGAAAAAGAAAAAAAATCGTTCGTCTTGGAAGGATGGAAACTCTGAGCCCATCAATAAGAAGCTGTAACTGGTAGCGGAATAAAATCGTATCAGAGATCCATCGCGATCCATGTTGGACGTTTGACGGGGTTTGTATGGAATACATTTGACGTAAACGTAGTTTCGCGGGTATTTATAGCGCTCGCGAGTGGCCCGTACGTACGTAGTCTTCAGCATCATCGTATAGCGGTAGCATCAACGTAATTGGATGCCGACAGTTCCAACGTCGTAGGCGCCAGTTGCGAGTCCGTTGTTGAACATCGGGGGTCTCTCCTCATCGTTACTTTCCCGCAGTACACGCAGACATTTAATTTCATATACGCGTCGATTCCTTTACAAGATCGAGTGTGCGCATGCGCGAGCTTGTACACGTTTATCCGGAGTGCTCCTCCATTTGCTAATTACTGTAATGACGTTCTCAGTTCGGAATTATTCATGGTAGAACGATGACCTTGAGAAATGGACGGCGCGGTTGATGTTTCTCTGAAGCTCCTCTCATTAATTCCTCGTTGAATGCCACCAATGCGTCCCCGTCTGCCGAGATACTTTGTCCTCTATGCCTGGCCCATTAACCATCAGGACCCTCGACCTTGAAAGCCTTTATTTTCAGCGCCCTCCCCACCCACTCCTTCCATTGCCCCTTTTATGCGGTACTCGTTTCTATCCGCTTATTCGCGAGAGAAACGTTTCGTTAAATAGACGAATATTACGGTCGTGCCTCTAAGAAAGAAAAGAGAAATTCTGATTACCTAGGAGCTTGATTTTTGCCCATTTTAATTCGTTTTTCTACCTCATTTGGATACTTGATCAAAGAAACTCGGTGGGGACACCTTCCATCCCCACTCAACGTCGAAATAACTGAAAACATCGACCCGAACGTAAAAATTACCGAAAACATCGACCCGAACGTAAAAATGACCAAAAACATCGACCCGAACGTAAAAATGACAAAAACATCGACCCAAACGTAAAAGTGACCAAAAAAATCGACTCAAATGTAAAAATCACTAAAAACATCGACTTAAACGACCGGTCCTAGGAAAACCCCCAAATTCAGGAACAAGGCCAACGTTCAACCAAAAAATGCTCTTCTTTCATATCGAATCATTACGTTACGTTCCAATCATTTAATTAATGTTATTATCAATGACAATAATTAATATTGAACAGTAAATATATTCACTAGTGATTCGATGCCATTTTCAGCAACCAACTAATTGCCTTCAATATTAGCCCCAATATTGGCGATATCCCAAATGTTTTTTTCAATCATCTGATATTTCCATTGGCTCAAGATTGATCGTCGAAGTAATTCGTCGAAAGTATGTATGTTTATGTAAGGACGCCAGAATTCTTTCGGTCTCGAGTAATGAGGCTTCAAGGTCCCGAGGAGAAGGAGGGCAATAAGAAAAATAGGGATGAATAGGTCGAAGGGTGTGCTCGAGTGCGAGGTATCAGGAGGAAGCAAATAGGAGAGGAACGAGACTCGAGCACCAGGAGGCACATCGCCAGTACCAACGAAATAAGGGGGAGACTCAAGTGGCTTCATAATAACATGACGGTAATTGGACGAGAGAGGCCCACATCCTAATTAGCCGGAATTACGACGTTAAAAGACCACTATTATTATCAATTAACCACGATGATCGATACGCGAGACCTTTACTTTCTCCTAATTCATACCGCGGTCACCACTGATAAACCTTTATCGAAATTTCACGAAATATCAACCGACAGCCCAAATCAGTCTTCAAAAAGTTTCGAATACTTCATTTCTCCAATACCAGAATATTCGTCGGTTTTGGGGCGTCGAGACTACCACGAAGAGCTAATTTCACGCCGGAGGTTTCGAGGGGGGTTATCTGAACGCGAGCAATAAATATTTGTCGCTGCTGCGCGGCAGGTCCCAACTGGAACGAAGAGCATTCCACATACCAGAAGGGAAGGACTTGCCGCTTATCTGGTACCCTTTTTTACCTATTCCTCTCTCTCTCTCTCTCTCTCTCTCTCAATATATATATGCGTCTCTTACCCTCATTCGTTTAGCATTTCCGGCTGAATTTAATTGCGTCTATTTATCTCGGGTTTTGCGTAACACGAGTATTTAGTGGTTGACCACAGTGTGGCCCACACGGCGAATATTAATTTCGAGGTTTGCGGCAAACGAGAGATAGCTCTCTCCCTCGGCTCCTCTCGCTGGCTGTACTACACCAGCTGCGAATTATTACCTGGACGTAACGATAGTACGAGACACTTGGAAAACGCTTGGAAAAGACTGGCTTTCTTTGATCAGGGTTTGAGGATAATGGAATATATTTCAACGGATGATGGGGCAAGTTGATTTAACTGAAACATTCACCCGAACGTAAAAATAACCGGAAACATTGACCCCAACGTAAAAATTAACAAAAACATTGATTCCAATGTGAAAATAACTGAAAACATTAACCCCAACGTAAAAAAGACCACAAACATCGATTCCAATGTGAAAATAATTGAAAACATTGACCCCAACGTAAAAAAGACCAAAAACATCGACCCAAACGTAAAAATAACTGAAAACATTGACCCCAACGTAAAAAAGACCAAAAACATCGACCCAAACGTAAAAATAACTGAAAACATTGACCCCAACGTAAAGATTACCAAAAACATCGATCCCAATGTAAAAATAACTGAAAACATTGACCGCAACATAGAAAAGATCAAAAACATCGACCCGAACGAAAAAATAACTGAAAACATTGACCTCAACGTGAAAATTTCCAAAAACATCGATCCCAATGTAAAAATAACTGAAAACATTGACCCTACCGTAAAAAATAACTGAAAACATTGACCCCAACGAAAAAAATAACTAAAAACATCAACCCAAATCCAAAAATGATGCAGTTATGAGCAGGATTTGCTAAGATTATCCAGGAGCTATCATCTTCGCCCATTCAAATAAAAACAAATCTAGACAAAAACGGGGGACAAGACGCAACAGAAATTTCCCTAGGTGGAAAAGATTGAATTTCCTTCATGGCAATTGGTCAAAGAATCATCCGGAAGTCCGTGTTACTTGACAACATCGATTTTTTTCGTCCTGCACAAACCCTCGACTGGACAGATACCTGAGCGTTCAATCAGGCATAGCTGAAGAGAAAAACACCGGTCGTTTATCCCAAGTGTTTATCCTAAACAAAAAAAAAAGGTCGATTTCACTTTTCCATTGTGCATTGTAGCCACGTTGACGCCGAGGGAACGAATCAGTCAGAGAGAGAGAGCGAGATAGAAAGATGGACGGCTCGATTATCCATTCCCAATTCTTCCAAACGATCTCTAAAAAAAAAAAAACGTTTTTCCCTTTTCCGAATGAGGGTACGAGCACGAGTAGCCATAGCAGCATCGGATCTCGTTTAATGGCCGAGAAGGGCTTGCAGCACTCTCCGCTAACACGGGGACTTTGGAGCCTCCTCTTTTCTCTCTCGCCCTCCCCCCACTCTTTTTCTCCTCCCACCCGATTCTTTTTTTTTTCCATCTCTCTCAAACGCACACGGATATTATGAAAACATAGCCCCCGGGATGGCGAGCTCGCGTTCGCCCTCCGTTCAATGGACCTTGGATTTGTGTTTGATAGGGAAAACCCCGGCGCGGGCTTTTATTCCCAAATGTTCGCGTATGTACCGGTGCACACATGCTACCAGATATAGGCCCTCTTTATTTGAGTCATTCCATACTAAATCAAACTTCGAGATACGGCAATGAAAAAAAATATATAAAAAAATGGGGGAAAATAAAAAACGAAAAATTGAAAAGGGTCCTATCGATCCATTTTTTTTTTTTCGTTGAATAAAGCAGTAAAACTTCGCATTGAAAATATTTTCGTTTCATTCGATATTGACGATGATGCTAAATCTGCGCTTCCATATTCACGGTCCGGTTCTCATCGATGTTTACGGTTCTTTCGTAAGCGAGATTTTCATTCAACAGCACATCATTCAACGTTATTTCACGTTAAACTAGATTTAGCAAGATTTTATAAATAAAATAGGATTTGGGTTTGTTTGGGTTTTAATTGAATTATCGAACATTTTTATTAAACGTTCAGTTAATTAATACATTGTTTGGGATTTAATTAATTGATAAATTAATTATTCGTGGTGCAAGATTCATTTAATTAATTATTAATAGAATCGTCGATCTTTTAATAATTAATAATTATGTAATTCAATTATTTATTTATTATTTATTTATTACTCAATAGATCCAATTATAATTTTTTCAATTCAATTTTCATTCCGATCAAATTGTATTCTAATCGATATCATTATTTATTTTTATTCAATCGTTTAATTATTCAAAATTTAATTAATAAAGTTAGGTAAGTTAATTAAAGTTTAATTGAACAACAAAGCCTGCGAATATTTGTGTTCGTCACAGAAAGGCTTCAAGTTTATTTGCAATAAATACTTATTTATTTATTTATTTAAGAAATATTCTATTTAATATTTAATTTATAAATAAATAATCTTCTAAATAAATTTTTTAAATGAATTACAACGAATAGTTGTTTTTTGGACGAGAAATATATTTTTATTTAAATTTGGGCTTCTGGAATTAATGGAGAAAAAGATGAACACGTTGAAGCCGGGTTGGAACGGCCCGTGTGTACATTTATATCAATGGATGGGTACGAGCGTGTATTTTTTATTTCTCTTTTTCACCTCGGAAAAATCAATCGTGGCTGGTGGATTTCAGGCCGATATATCCAGGCATTGGCCTCCCGTCTAAACATATACACACGTAGATATACATATATATATATATATAAGCCCGATTATACAAGCTATAAGTACGTATTTTCGATATCCCACGTTGTCCGCCCAGCTCCCGTGTACCGCCATATTTCTTTTTGCAACATTTCTTTTTTTTTGCGACAGATAAAAATGTATGGACTCCGGGGTCTGCGCGAGACGATAATCGTACATCAAATTTCGGAGGAAGAGGCGATATTGGCGATGCAACGTTGCATCGGTTATCTATACTAACAACCATCAGTGCCCTCTCGAATTCCGTTGTTTTCCTGTCTGTTTCTATTTTTATTTTAATTTCAGTTCGAAATAATAAATAATTAAAATTTGTAAAAAAATCAGAATAATTAAAAAAAGAATATTGCAAAAATATAAATATAAATTATGAATATAAATGTAAATATATTTATATTTATATTGATTTATTTAAAAAAAAAACAATAAAAAATTACAATATTTCCAAAAAAGTAGATTCATTGTTTTTGAAAATTGCTTGAAAAAATTTTCTTTTCAATAAAAAGACGAATAGGTAAATCGATATTGCAAAAATATAAATATATTTATATTTATAATTTATATTTATATTTTTGCGATATCTTTTTTGTTTTTTTTTTTAAATTATTTTGAATTTTTCAAAAATATTAATTATTTGTTATATAAATATATATATAAATTATACTTATGCAATATCGATTTACCTATTCGTCTTTTTATATAAAAGAAAATTTTTGAAATCAATATTCAAAAACAATGAATATACTTAAAAAAAAAATTAAATTTTTTATTGTTTTTTTTTTAATGAAATGACAAAATCACATTGAAAACTTCTAGTTGACACATCAGAGATTCCACCCTTGACTAAATACGCTGATACAAACACATTTGGCTTAATCCAGTTCGCGTCAGCTTATACGAGTGGTGATAAGCGGGGGATGGAAAACGCGTCGAGGGTAAATGGAAACAAGAGTTTAACGAGTTTCTTGGACAGTTTCGTCGGTAGCTCCTTTCTCCTCGATGCTCCGAAGTCAAGAAAACCTGTATGAGGGCTGGCGCCCTCGTTTTCCGGTGCCTCTGTATACTCACACGCCATTAGCGCGTTGCGAATTTCTCCGGAGTGCGAGCTCAAGGAGCACCACCTCGAAAAGGTTCCTTTGCTTCGAAGGGATGTCTGAAAGACCGGAAACGACCGGAGAACGCTTTTTCTACTCTCGAGCTCAAAGTTCTTAAGTGGATGCTGAAAAACACCCAGAGTGAAATCGTTTCCGCAACATCGAAACACAAAAGACTCGATGCACGGATTTTTTAAAAGCCCCGGCGAACCTTGGTTTTCATTCTTTCAAACGAACAACAAACAAAATCAAAAATCCATTTTTTTTTATCAGGTAATAACAAAAATAGATTTTTCTTCGAACAAACAAACCCAAACATGATGAACAATCGATCTGAAACAATAAATCTATATTTTGTTTTTTAGTCGAATCGTAGATCTACGAAATGATGTCATTAGTGGTAGGTCCACAAAATAACCTCACTCTTCGTACTTTCATAAAATGACCTTATTATTCATAATTCCAAAAATGACCTTATTATTCATCATTCCAAAAATGACTTTATTATTCATAATTCCAGAAAATTACTTTACTGCTCGTACTTTCCCAAAAATAACCTCATTACTCACAATTCTACAAAATCACCTCACTGCTCGTAAATACATCCACAAAACGACCTCATTATTCATGATTTCATAAAATGACCTTAATTTCCATAATTTCACAAATGACGTTACTACTTATACTTTCCTAAAAAAAACCTCATTACTTACAATTCTCAGAAATGACCTCACTGCTCGTACATCCACTAAAATGACCTTATTATTCATAATTCCACAATATGACATTATTACTCATAATTTCATAAAATGACCTTACTACTCATACTTTTCTAAAAAAAAAATAACCTCATTGCTCATAATTCTACAAAATGACCTCACTGCTTGTACATCCACAAAACGACCTTATTATTCATGATTCCACAAAATGACCTTATTATTCATAATTCCACAAAATCACCTTACTACTCATACCTTCCCAAAGATTACCTCATTACTTACAAATCCTAAAAATGACCTCACTCCTGGTGCATCCACGAAAGTACCTTATTATTTATAATTCCACAAAATGACCTTATTATTCATAATTCCATAGAATGACCTTATCAATCATAATTCCACAAAATGACCTCAATAATCATAACCCCACAAAATGACCTTATTATTCATACTTCCATAAGATGACCTTATTATTCATACTTCCATGAAATGACCTTATTATTCATATTTCCATAAGATGACCTTATTATTCATACTTCCATAAAATTACCTTATTATTCATACTTCCACAAAATGACCTTATTAATCATAACTCCACAAAATGACCTTATTATTCATAATTTCACAAAATGACCTCACCATTAATACTTTTCGAGATCGACCTTGGCCGTTGTACTTCCCCAACCCGACCTTCCCGCATCTGTAACCCCATAGAGTCGGTTCCCCGCGTTGTTGCGACATTATCCAAACATGGACAATATTATCATTGGCCTCGGTAACTGGTAACCAGCTTGATGCAGGTGCAAACTTCCGGGCAGCCGCAGCTCGATTATGGCGCGACGTTTAAGGGGGTTTGTAGGGTAGCACTTCGCGGTAGGCCAATAGCCCGAAGGGTTTCGGTGTTCCAGCAGTGAAAACTTGGGGGTTAGACTTGAGGAGGAACATACCAAGAGAGACGTAAGGTTGTTGGGGACGTGTGTACTCGGTGTATCACGGACGAGACTTGCGAGGCCGGAAGGAGGATATACTCGAGGGGTGCCTTCGAGTAACTTTCTACATACATATTGGCGGATACCGGATGCCGTAAATATTTACCTGAAGCCAAGCCTGAATGGTCGATGAATAAATTTCTTACCTGAATTGCTCGACGTGTAAACCCCTCTTGCACCCCTTGAAGCCACCAAGCTTTAGGGGTGCTTATATACGTATATACCTGATCTATATACACAACGGGATAGTTTGGGTTATAAGGCAGCGCAGAGTTTACGTCCCTGAAGTTTAAGGGGGATCAGAACCAGGGTGGGGGGGGGTGAAGGGAGGGTAAAGTTCATCGCGAAAAGGAAGCTTTGGGGTTGGGGCACGCGTGTGCTTTTCACGGTGCACCAAAAGCGGTTTCGACTTTACCACGCCTCTTCCACGTCTTGAAGCACGAGTCTACCTATACAGCACAGACCAACCCCCTACGCTCTATTCCCCTTCGCCGTTGTGGTTGAGCGAAAGGGGTGGTTTTCCGTAAACAGACCGAAAGTCGCCTCGCTCGGGTTCCCGCACATCCTCGTACCTTCCCATTCGTAAGTAACGTACGTGGGGTGACGTATGCACAGACAGGGTCGGGCTCTGTGCATACGATGACTACGCATCGCTCTCCCCAACTGTTTACACTTTAAAGAAAACGCTCGCTAGTCAGGATGATCGGGAATTTTGGCGAATGTCGCGATCGCAGTTTAGGGCTCTGTCTAGGTTGCATAAGCTGGTTGATTGAGGCTCCGTTTGGATCCTAGAGGAAAGAAGTGGATTCGGACATCTAGGAATGGTCATCAATGGAACTGAATTAGGATTAAACCACATCGGGCAGCTGACCCAGTCATTTGAGGATTAGGATTTATATTGGGTTTGTTTGGGTTTGTTTGGGCTGGTGGAACAATTGAGGTTCCAATGGCTGGTTAATCAGGGTCCATTTGACGACTAGAGGAAATATGTGGATTCAGGCATCTAGGAATGGTCATCAATGGAACTGAATTAGGATTGAACCACATTGGGCAGCTGACCCAGTCATTTGATTAGGATTTATATTGGGTTTGTCTCTTTGATCGGGTTGGTGGAACAATTGAGGTTCCAATGGCTGGTTGTTTAGGGTTCATTTAACTTCTAGAGGAAAGAAGTGGATTCAGGCATCTAGGAATGATTATCAATGGACCTGATTTAGGATTGAACCTCATTGGGCAGCTGACTCAGTCATTTGAGGATTAGGATTTATATTGGGTTTGTCTCTTTGAGTGGGCTAGTGGAACAATTGAGGTTCCAATGGCTGGTTGATCAGGGTCCATTTGACTTCTAGAGGAAAGAAGTGGATTCAGGCATCTAGGAATAGTCATCAATGGACCCTCATTAGGATTGAACCACGTTGGGGAGCTGATCCAGTCATATAAGGATTAGGATTTATATTGGGTTTGTCTCTTTGATTGGGCTGGTGAAATAATTGAATCTCTAATGGCTGGTTGATTAGGGTCCATCTAACTTCTAGAGGAAAAAAGTGGAATCAGGCACTTATAGACATGGTCATCAATGAACTGATTCGTCCACGAACCTATTGAAAGCTAATACTCTTGAAGCCAGTTGAAAACAATTATCGATCCGGTGCACACGTGTGTATTCTGGAAGACCCTAGCGGAAGAGGAATTCTTGACACGCTTTACTCAATTCAGTTTGAACCCTCTCGTTTCTTCGTTTCGTTGCTGCTTAAGGGGTTGTGAACAGATGGCTGGAAATACTGAAACGGAGGGCTAGGAGGAGGCCAAAGAGAAAGGGCACTCCTGGCATCCTCGTCGTTCACCCAACCCTTAAGGGGAGACCTCTTCCTCCTCTTCCTCCTCCTCCTTGAGGCAACCCTAACGACTCGACGTGTTAATGCCTCGTCGAGTACGCGAAGAGGGTTTAGAGACCGAGAGGGATGAAAGAGGAAGCAGGATGGAGGACACGTGCGATGGAACAACCGAAAAGGAATCGGAGTAGAGGGCAGGCGGAGTCTTTAGACTGTGCCGACACGACGCCAGGAAATCTGTCTCTCTCTTTCTCTTTCTCTTTCTGAGGTCTAGTAGTGCGATTGCGTTCTGATATTAACTAATTTTTTTATTTTTATATCACTTCTTCGTTTATTTTCTATTATTTTGTTATTTCTTTTTGTTACTTTTTTTGTTTTTTTTTGTTATTATTTATTTTTTTCTTTTTTTCTTTTGTTAATCGCATATTGTTCAATAGCATGCTAGGCCATAAATAAAATCACATCATCTCGGTTTATTATTATTATTTATTATTGTTTACTTTAAGTTCTGTTAAGTTTTTGACTAATCGTGTTTTTCATTGTACTTTTAGTTTGGGTTTAACTTTTGTTTTGGTTTGTTTGGGTTTATCTATCATTTCCATTTTATCATTGGATTTCGTTTTTATTATTTTATTGTAATAATTGCTTATGTACATGTTTTTTTAGTCCGAACATTTTTTTTTACTAGAGCATAATAAAATATATCATCATCATCAATATCATCTCTCTTTCGCGCTGTTTCTCTTTTTTTATTTATATTGCGTTTTTTTTTGTTTTTCTGCGTTTTTTTGGTATTTTTTGTTAGATTATTATTTCGTTATAAATTTGCTAAATTTTTAATATTTAATTTTTTTATAATTTTAGTCTTTCCCTATTTTCCCAAAGTTCTTTACTGGGGCATAATAAAATTTATCATCATCATCAGCATCTCTTTCTTTCTCACTCTTCCCCTTTCCCTCTCTCTCGCTCTCTCATTCTGTATTTTTGTCTCTCTCGAGAAAGGGGTGCTCCCGATTGTGTTTTAACCACGAGAAATCTACACCACCGCGAAGTTTACATCCTCCGGCTTTTCACACTGTTCCTCGACGTTGCCTCCTTTATTGCCTTTCTCTCCTTTCTCTCTCATTGTTTCTCACTCGTTCCCCTTGCATTTCTGGTTGGCTTTGTCGTTCAGCCATTCCTGAAAGGACTTGGCCATATCCTCGAATTTTCCTCGACGATTTTCAGCCATCTTGGCCCCTTCCCTCCTGCCTCTTTGCCTCAAGCATCAATCAGGTTTTCTTTGCCCTTGAGCTTGGATAGACATCTTAATTCGTACCCTCCGTTCACTTCGTTTCACCATGTTTTAACTACCTCGTACTTTGATCAATGTGACGTTCCCAGGCTGCTATCAGGGCTCGAGCTTTTATTTAACTTTTTGCTTTTTTGCAAATGTTTAAAAAATCGTTCAGCAAAGTATGACTGAAGTTGGTCTTGAAGGTATGTTTCGCTTTACGTGGCGAATCTCGTTTGAAGTGCCAATTAAATGTTGTATATTGAAATTTTAGTTGATTTTCAATATTAAATATAATTTAAAATATTCAATTTAAATAAAATTCACGTTGAATTAGTTAAAATTAAATTAAAAACGTGGAATGTAAATTAAATTACCGTTTATTTAGTTACAATTAAATTTAAAACGTTGCATGTCAATTATATTGAAGTTTATTTAATTGAAATTAAATTGAAAACGTTAAATGCGAATGAAAGTTATCCTCGTTTGGGTTCGATCCCTCGTTTGGGATCGTATCCTCGTTCGATTAAATATTCAATAAAATTTTCAATGCCAATTGAAGTAGAAAAGGATGATTTCGTCGAAAAAAAATGTTGATTGTTAAAAAAATTTAGTTTAAATTTATTTGGAAAAATTGGATTTTAATAAAATTACCGTTTAATTAATAAAAATTAAATTAAAAACGTTAAATGCGAATTAAAATTATCCTCGTTTGGGTTCGATTAAATATTCAATAAAATGTCCAATGCCAATTAAAGTAAAAAAGTGTGATTTCGTCTGATGAAAATTTTGATCGTTAAAATAGTTACCAGATGAAATTCAGACTGAACTGAACGTTCAAAAATTCCACATTTACGACATTACAAAAAAAATATATATACATATATTTGTTCAATTTCCAAATCAATTAAAGTTGGGATTACGTTTGGGAGATAAGTAGAAAAAGATGTATATTTTCCTAAACGTCTGTTATCCTGGGGATTCCCCATTATCCAGGGCTTTGTATTAAATCTATTGAATAAACTCCAACGTTTAATCGCTTTATCTCGATCCTCTCTCTATCCCCTCCCCTTTTTCTCCCTCCCACTCTCTTAGTTATATACTTTGGGATTCCTATTGAAAATGACTGTTTCACTTAATTAAACTGTCCAACGGGCTTTGGCAAGAGATTATTATTATCGCCACCGAATGGCGTGCTTTCGAGAGAGCGAGAGAGAGAGGATGAAAATCCTCTGATGCTCGTATATCCGGAGAGAACTGAGCTTCTCGCCGCTAATTAGCGTTCGCCCTGGATTAGATTATTCGCAATTGGTATTATGATGATCTCTCTGATGCAACGTGTAGGTATAGGTCCCATGGTTTGCCTCGAATGCACCTAGTTATAACGATCTCATTGGCCTCATACAACAGAAACGTTTGTTTACAAATGTTATTATTCATTTTATCGATGGCATTGCAAATACAAATGTTCGTAATCCGTAGTGTTAACAATATTTTAATAACAAAATTACATTTATTTTCAGTTGAAAAAGGATATTTTTTAAACAAATTCTTTTTTTCAAAAAGATTCTGATATCCTGAGCCTCAATTTTTGTTTTTTCGTAAAGGGTAATTTTTTTTCCTCATTGTCCTAATACCATAAAAACGTTTGTTTATAAATTATTATTGATTGGGTTTGTTTGGGTTTAGAATGATGGTTATAATAACGTTTATTCAAAGTTAACAATATTTTAATAACAAAATTACATTTATTTTCAGTTGAACAAGGATATTTTTTCAACAAATTCTTTTTTCAAAAAGATCCTGAGATTCTGAGCCTCCATTTGTGTTTTTTCGTAAAGGTTAATTTTTTTTCCTCATTGTCCTAATACCATAAAAACGTTTGTTCATAAATTATTATTGTTTGGGTTGTTAACAATATTTTAATAACAAAATTACATTTATTTTCAGTTGAAAAAGGATATTTTTTAAACAAATTCTTTTTTTCAAAAAGATTCTGATATCCTGAGGCTCCATTTTTGTTCTTTCCTAAAGGTTAATTTTTTTTCTCATTGTCCTAATACGATACAAACCTTTGTTTATAAATTATTATTAATTATATCAATATCTTCATAAATACAAATGTTTAAAATCCAGAATAATATTTATTGGTAATCAAAAAAATATCTTCTGGTTTTCCCGAAAATTCTGACTGATAACCCAAACAAACCCAAACAAATTCGAACAGGATGAAGGCCGAGGGGAGGAGGGGTGGGAGAGGAGGATTTGTGGGGTAGAATTTAGTTCGATCGTAAACGTTCCAACCGCTAATGATGGTAGTCACACAGGGCCCTAGCTACTGGCCATAACCCGATCGATGTCTGACCACAGCCATGCAATAACCACTAAACGCTTTTCCTCTTGTACGGGGCGCGTCAATGCGCTCGCGAGAGTCTTCCTCCCATTTTCCGATCGTATTGGCAATTACCTCATCAACGAAAAGACCATTAGGAGTCTTCAATAAAAATTCTCCTAAATTAAAAATTATTTCCATGAAAAAAAAAAAATAAATCACTAATAACGAGAATAATTGAAAAATCGATCTATTTTTATTTAAATAAATTAAATGCAAGAGTTAAACAATTTCCCAGTAAAAATTGATGAAAAAATGTTTTTTTTTTCGAAGAAAACGAGAAAAGTGGAAATGATAAAAAAAAAACCCCTATAACTTCCGGTTTGTCGCCCCATGGACGATATGAAATTTGACAAAGCTCGTTCGTCCTCGATACACGAATTGTGATTGTTCATTTGGAACTAAGCTTCGAAACGATTTTTTTTTCCGACCTCGTTGCTTTTTATTTGAATGTTTTTTTGTTTTTTTTTGTTTGTTTGTTTGTTTCAAATCGAAATTGTCAAACGCACAGTTCGATCCAATATCGGGTGAAGGACGAGGCGTGCTCCACTCGTAAATTCCATAAGCTTGTCGTTTTTTTTTTGTTTTTCAGTCGAACGAACGTTTGACGGGTTGTTTTACACTTGAATTCGTCGAAATATTCACGTGATTATCGAGGGAGGCTAACCGTTAATTAAAAAGTCCAGGGTTGACCGGTCACCATCGAACGTATCACTTGTCCCACCCCAGAGTATCGATAATGGCCGAAGGCTGGACTCACGGATTTTCGAAAATAAATTCAAAAATGTCTCGTTTTTGTCATTAATTTACAATTTGATTAATTAATCCATTCGTTAATTGAATAACGTCAGAAAACTATTTTATTATCGATAAATTGACTTATAATAAGTTTGTTAGATTATAGTTGGGTTGTTTATTGTCGTGAATTGATAAATAAATTAATCACGAATATTAAGTAATGAGTAGATAAAATGGTTAATAAATAAATAAGGCAAACTAATATTTAAGAACAATGTATGGTTCGTGAATTTTTAGGGTTTTTTGATACCCAATATTTAGGAATGAATTATTGTAGTCATTTAGTTGCAATTTAATTAATTGATAATCAATTAATGAATTGAAAACCCAAATAAACTCAAACAAACCCAAACAATTTAAGTAATTAATTAATTTTTAACTGGAACAACGAAAAACCCAAACAAAACAAAAACAACCCCAAACAATTTAATTACTTAATCAATTAATTTGTGACTTGAATAACCATAAATCCGAACAAAACGAAAACAAACCCAAACAATTTAATTATTTAATTAATTTGTAACTTGAATGAACATAAATCCGAACAAAACAAAAACAGACCCAATCAATTTAATTAATTCATCAATTTGTAACTTGAATAACCATCAATCTAAACAAAACAAAAACAAACCCAAACAATTTAATTAATTAATCAATTAATTCGTAACTTGAATAAACATAAATCCGAACAAAACAAAAACAAACTCAAACAATTGAATTAATTAATTAATTTGTAATTTGAATAACCATAAATCTAAACAAAACAAAAAACAAACCCAAACAATTAAATTAATTAATTAATTTGTAACTTGGATAACCACAAATCCAATTAAAACAAAACAAACTCAAAACCCTAACGAAATCCAAGCCCAAAAAAAGCCAATGGAGCTTCCGATCGGAAAAGCGAAAAAACATTGTTCAGCCGGGAAAGAAGAACGAAGTGCAAATGAGAATGAAAAAAAAAAAGAGAAGTGAGATTGCACGACGTGGGTGGGACGAGAAAATCCGGGGACAATCAGCGGTGCATATTTCATATTCAGCGATCCGTACAGTCGGAATCTTGGGACGTCGACTGGTAAAGCCCTGCAGGGCCGAAACATTTAAGGGGGTTTATAAGAGGGAGAGAGGGGGGAGAAGTCCCGGCTAGTCCGAGTTCTCGGTGAAATTGAATCCACAATCGAGTGTGAGACGCCTCGGCGCTCTAACGTATGCATTGGCTCGGCCGAGAGTGGTGGACCCGACGGACCGTCATCCCTTTTCTCTCCGGACGATTTCCTCCTCCGAGTTTCCTTCCAAAACTTTTCACTCTCCTTTTGTCATCCCCCGTACACGCGTCACACTCCACTCTCAACTTTTCTCCAGCCCCCCCTCCCCCTCGTCATCATCGCCTTCTCCTTTTACCCAATTTTCTCCAGGATACAAAATTGTCTCTCCAGGATACTGGAAATTGTCTCATCCAAGCCTCCAGTTTCCAGTAAACTTGACTCTTCCCTTTCGATGCAATTTTTTTTTTCACAAACGATTAAGGGATTGCATTTGCTCACGAGATAGCCCTCGATTGGACTTTTTGAACGAACACAAACAAACCCTAATAAGCTTCAATTTTTTGGTTTTTTTTTGTTTGGGCTTGAGTTTCGAAGGAATTCAAACAAACCCAAACAAGCTTCAATTTTTTTATTTTTTTGTTTGGGTTTGTTTGGACTCCCGAGTTTAAAAATTGTCTCTCTGGAATACTGGAAATTGCCTCATCCAAGCCTCCAGTTTCCAGTAAACTTGACTCTTCCCTTTCGATGCAATTTTTTGTTTTCACAAACGATTAAGGGATTGCATTTGCTCACGAGATAGCCCTCGATTGGACTTTTTGAACGAACACAAACAAACCCAAACAAGCTTCATTTTTTTTGTTTTTTTGTTTGGGTTTTTTTGAGCTTGAGTTTCGAACGAACCCAAACAAGCTGCAATTTTTTTGTTGGTTTTTTTACGTTTGGGTTTGTTTGGACTTGAGTTTCGAACGAACCCAAACAAGCTGCAATTTTTTTGTTGGTTTTTTTACGTTTGAGTTTGTTTGGGTTTGAGTTTCGAACGAACCCAAACAAGCTTCAAATATTTGTTTTTTTTGTTTGGGTTTGTTTGGGCTTGCTATCGGGAACTCGATTTATTTTTATATTTCAAATTTTTCGATTCGTTTGGGTCGATAAACTTTCGATCAAAAAGTCCATTCTTATTTTCGACTTTACAAATCCAAAAACGTCGAAATTCCCGTGAGACAAAAAGAGGCACTCTCCTTCCCCAATACAGTTTTGCATAGTCACGTCTCTCGTAGTTAAAATTACAAGCAGAATTTTGCATAAGTATACTTCGGCGGGTGGAAAGTTTCGTAATGAATCTTCAATTTTTCACGAAGTTTGTTGAGCTTTTTAAAGCTCCGAAGCTAACAGCTCGTTCTTGTTGGCGTAGCAAGGCGGAAGAGTTGAATAAGAAGTGCATAGGGACCGTGGAAAATGGATCACTATCATACTTTCGGCCCAGCCTTCTTTCCTGCTTACCTTGACTCTCCTGTTTTTCTATTCCAAAAACGAGCTAAGAAATCGAATGGCGAAAAATCTATTTCAACTCCTTCGATTTTATTCAATTATTCTTAAATTCTATCGAACTCTTGAAATTCTTAAATAAAAATTCCTAAAATCTAAATTAAAATTCTTAAAATCTTTATTTAAAATTCTCAAAATTCTTACAATCGAAATTAAAAATCTCAAAATTCTTAAATTCTAAATTAAAATTCTTAAAATTTTTAAAATCTAAATAATAATTCTAAAAATTCATAAATTCTTCTGAATTCTTAAAATCAAAAGATAATTTTCAATCCAATAGTATCTTCCACATTTATCATAACAATTGTATTTTTTTACAATTTGTGAAGACAATTGATGTTCTACTGATTGTCATTTTTTTTCAATTTCGAAAAATTAGTGATATACAGAGTGTCCCACGACGGAATGTCATCCGTGAAATGGGGGGTGAATTTGGGTGAAAATTTGTTCAAAATGTCAAAAAATTATTCTAGAAAGGTTTTTTCCCATTTTCCTAGACTAAAATTGTTTTTTCGGCAAAAACTCGGGCATATCTGTAATCAGCGGAAAATTTACGATGAAATAGACACTTTTAATACTTTTAAAACGGAAAAAAAAATTTCCGACTTCCTTCGCCACTTTTCCGGAATCTCAAAAATCACGAGATTTCAAAAGGTCGTAGAGTAGGCTTCTTCTGTGCGATGGAGATTCATTTGGTGTGTTTGGAAAAGGTTTTTGCCTGACTTAAAAAATGGCGTTGGATTTATATCGATATCTCGTTTAGTTTCCCCGGAAAGTCCACTTGAAAAATGGCAAAAAAAGAGGCAAAGGGGTATGTATGCAAAAATGTGCAAAAATCGATCGCCCAAATTTGAAATTCTGCCAAAAATCGAAAAATCATCCGATTTGAATTTTTAAAAAAGCATTTTGAAGAGAAAATCATAACGAAGAGATTGAGCACACAGTTGAGTGCCAAATCCTACAGGAAAATCAGTAACCGCTGATTTAGTGAAAATGTTTTTTTTCCCCAAAAATCTAAAAAAAAAAGTGTATTTTTAATATTTTCTTATTGGTCCATTTCGATGTTATTGTATTCCCTACAGCACGAATCTACCATTCATTTCCCCCAAAACCCATTTCCATGAAAAAATGTTAGCAAACTTCTGAAAACACGATTTTTGTTGCTATTCTTTTTCCCAAACTCGTTGATGGAAAAAAAGTCAGTTGGGGTTTGGCCGACAGCCGAAAGCGAGAATATCTCGAAAGACCGCAATAATTAATTCACCAAGTGCCTATATATTCCTTTTCTTCGGGGGGTTTTCGACGTCGACTTGTTACGGCTTAATTAATCGCAATAATTAAAAGGAAGCCAGTGTACGCGTTATACGAGCGTGGGCCAGGAGGCAAACTTTGCTCGTTCCCTCCTTATTCCCCCCCTCCCCTATCATCGGCCTCCTCATTTTCCTTTTTTTGTTTATTTTTTATTTATTTTTATTTATTTATTTTTTCATTTTTTAAACGTTTATTTTTTCCTCTCATGACCTTTACACGTTTAAATATGCAAAATGTTGGAAAGGCGTTAAAAAAACTTAAAAAAACATTTTAAAATATAAAAAAAATGTAACGTGGCTTTCGTAACGATTTTTGGATTTGTTTGGGTTATGAAAATGATTTTTTGGTAACGTTGAATGAATATATGAATTCTCAATTATTGAGTCACGTTTTGAAACCAAAATCGTGTTTTCACGAATGAGAAAGCATCGGCAATTAATCATGAATTATTAAAGCCAGAACACATCGAATGAGCAGGAATCCTCATCAATATGCAACAGGGATATCAGCGCGGAAATGAACTCTCTAATGTTGGATATTTGAATAATTTTACGGTGGCATTTTGTAGAGGAGGCTAGGATAGGAACTACCCTCTTTGGGCTGCTAGTTACATATTGCGGAAAAGGGAAGAAAGGAAGTGCTTGAGTGAGCTCGGAATTTTTATTTAAAAAAATGTAATTTTATTTAAATATAAAAATGTTATATTTTATATAAATATAAAAATGTTATATTTTATAAAAATATAAAAATGTTATATTTTAAAATGCAACATAATTACTTAGAATTTGTAAATTGCAAAAAAAGTTTATGCAATAAAAATCCTAGGAACTTTATAATAGCGAAAACTAAACTATATGCAATAAAAATATTTACAATATTTCAATAGCAAAAAACTATATGCAATACAAATCCCTATAATTTATAAATTTAAAAAATCACATCCAATAAATAATTTATATTTTTTTTTATTGCAAATATAATAAATGCAACAAAATTCCTTCCATTAAATAAATGGCAAGAAAAAAATCCATACAAAAAAACATATATAATTTTACATTTCAACATAAACGAAAATAATACTAACCCGAACAAACCCAAACAATAAAAATTCGAAAGCTTCCTCCCTCCCTTCCCAAAATTTATAAATCGAGCAAAAAAAGGGTCGTCATCGTTTTTGTCGAAAGTTTAGGATGAAAGGTTTCCCCTAAATTTTTACTCAGAAGCGTTCAGCCTCTTCTCGTATGCTTGCCGCACGAGCTCGTTTCCCTTCAACCCAAAAGACGGAAGTTGGGAAGCTCGTCACTTCAGGAGGATGTGCCGAGTAGTAAAAGTCTTGGGGAGACGAGGGGGGTAGTTTGGAAGGTGTGGAAGGGCCTGTCTGGCACTAGGTTAGTTGGCTATGAAGTACGAGAGCTCGGGGAGAACACGAGTCCTGCGAGGCTTCGAGGCAAATCTTGTGGAAACTCGAGAGATCAGGGTCGAGAAAACCGGAGGGTTTTAAGGGTCAAATAGGGGGTGAAAAACAGAGAGAGAGAAAATGATGAATTTTATCATCCCCGAACATTTACTTTCAGCCAATAAAAAAAATACAACACTATATATAAAACCATAAAATCCATCATAAACCAGTTTAAAAAACAAAACAAAAATTAACGAAAACAAAAAAAAAGTGTAAATTGTAGAAATAAAAACTACATAAATCAGGAAAATAATAATAAAGTAATAATAATAATAATAAATATATTTTTTCATGTCTATAAATATAATAAATAATAAATATTATTATAATAATAACAATATGAAATTTTGTGAAAAGTATAAAAAAACAAAAAGAAATTCAAATTGTGGAGAAATAAAAGCTATAATAAATCAAGAAAATAATAATAACAATAAAGGCTGCAGGAAAATTCTCTTATCTCCATTATTATTACTATTATTATTAATATCATTATTTTGAAAAAATGTGACAACAATAAATTTTGGAAAAAATCTGTTATCTCCATTACTATTATTTAAACAAATTTTAATGATCATAGTAATAATAAAAATGGTGATAACAGATTTTTTTCTTTTTTCTTTAATGAAAAAAGAGATAAAAATAAATAAATAAATTTTGTCAAAACTTGAAAATGGAATCTTGCTTTGAATTATGAATGTTTGGTTCAGCCCTTGTGTCCTTTTCACCCTTTGTCAAAATTTCTCGAGGCACGAAGCTGGAAATCAATGAGGTGGGGGAGGGGGGGTGGTTTGGAAAGGGGAAAAGGTACTCGAAGTGGCATTTCGAATTTATGATTGTACGGATTAATTTGTAAAATTCACTCTCGAGGTATTACTGTATTAAGTCTTGTAGCTCTCGAGATGAGAGCTCGTCTCCACGGTACTCGGCCTTTCTACTTCGATGCCAATCTTTCGATATAACGAGAAGGACGAGGTCGGGTTTTCGATAGCGGAAGGCTGCGTACCACCCTCAGACTCCTCCAAGTCCCTTAAAGAATTCATTTTAATGCTTTCCTCGAGTCAAGGTCGAACCTCGTTTCCCCCCGACCCTCGAAGGACCTCGTCGAGTGCCACTTCAAGAAATAATTATTTCCCGAACAATATCACAATTTTTTTTTTCGGGCTCCGTTTGCATCTTCGAGTGAACGAAGCTCGCGTCATTATTTCGACTCGTCGAAGAGAAAAATATTAAAGAAAAAAGAGAAAATTTAAGTTAAAATTCAAGTTTTGTTAAAAATAAAAATAAAATTTATTTTAAATTAAAGAAAAAAAGAATAGAGTTCTCTTCTTTCTTTTTTAATTTTTATTAAAGAGTAAATATTTATTATCTTTATTTATTTCGTAATTATTTATTTATTATTTCTAATAATCTTTATTTATTATCTTAAAAATATGTATCATCTTTTTGTCAATTTTTATTAAAGAAAAAAGAAGAGAATTTAAGTTAAAATTAAGTTTAATTAAAAAGAAAAAGTAAAAAATTGAAAACAAAATTAAATTTAAAATTGAAGAAGAAAAGAATAGTTTTCTTCTTTCTTCTTTAATTTTTATTAAAAAGTAATTATTTATTATCTTCATTTATTTCTTTATTATTTCTAATAATCATTATTTATTATCTTCATTTAATATATTATCTTTAAAATATTTCTTATCTTTTTCTTCAATTTTTATTAAAGAAAAAAGAAGAAAATGTTATTTTCTTGAAAATAGAAACGAAAAATGACATTTTCGAAGGGACAAAGTGCCCAAGATGCACCTCGTGACCAAGAGGAGGCCATTAGCCGCTAATGATTAACACAAATCTACAACAGGCCGTTGTAGTACACATTCAACTCCTACGGAGTTGGATGTGCGCCTCCTACGCCCGGGGAACTTCAACGATTACGAAACAGCGAAGCAATTATTTCCTATTGCGCCAAGACGAGAGTTCGAGTTCGAGCCTCGAAGAAAAGAATTCCTCGAGAGAATTCTTCAACTTGTGATATCAATGATAAATGATCAATTATTATTTATCATTTGAAACCCATAAACTATTTTTATCGTATATCATGAATAATAAATAATAAGAGATTATAAATAATAAATAATTATTCATAATTTATAATATTTATTTACTATAATTACTATTTGTTAATATTCATTTGTTAATCATTTTCTAATCGTAATAATTTATCACGATCGCAAATGACAAATTTTTAATAATTATCGATTTTAAATAATAAATAATAAATATTTACAGAATATAAAATCAGAAATTATTATTTACAGTTCGTAACTTTTATTTATTCATAATTATAATAATTCCTCAATATCTTGAAATATACATAAAAAATTATGATCAATTTGTTGTTGCAATTTACAAAATCGTGACAGTTAATTAAATTTATGTTTTTTTCAATTAAAAACAAAATATGAAAAAACGAGTGGTCATTGGGATTCCTGAATGGAATTTGAAACTCCTTTTCTTCTCTCGGCACGAAATAATAATAAAAATAATAATAATAATATTTTCGCGTGACGAGATAGTTGCTAATTTTCCCGCGAGACTTTTGGAAAGTTTTCCTTCACTTCTGGGATCTTATTGTCATCAGGAGGCTCTCACTGGATGCCATTAGCACGGGGGATGCACAAATATCCCGGTGACCCCCTTTCGCGAGCCTCGATATTCCCATAGCTTTTCAGACTCAACTATGCTCCTCGGCTTTCAACCGTCTCGACTATTCCTCGGACGAGGGAGCAAAGCTCCCACTTCTCTTCGCCTCCTTGGCTCACGTTTAATATCCCTCTTAAGGGGCTTAAATATCCACCAAAGTTTAGCCTTCTGCCTTCGAAAATGCAATAACGAGTGATGAAGAGACCCCATGAAACGAAGACCAAAAGAACTCCAATTTGAACCAAAAAAAAAATGATGAATGATAGAAAAGGATTTTTGGATTTGTTTGTTTGGGTTTACTTGAAGAAATAAGAAGGCTAACCATACTCTAATTAAGTATGAATAATAAATATAATGAATAAATAATAAATAAATAATAAACAAATAATAAATAAATAATCCACAAATAATAAATAAATAATCTACAAATAATAAATAAATAATTCACAAATATTAAATAAATAATCTATGAATAATAAATAAACAATTAACAAATAATAAATAAATAATCCACGAATAATTAATAATCTACGAATAACAAATAAACAATTGATAAATAAATAAATAATTTATAATAAATAAATAAATAAATAATCTATTAATAATGAATAAACAATCTAAGAATTATAAATAAATAACAAACAAATTATTAATAAATAAAATATGCCTCAAACTAAAAACACTTTCGATCCCTAAAATCCCTTATTTTACGAACTTTTAGTGAATTTTTCATGTTTTCATTCAAAATACTTTAAACCCTCGTAAAATTTTCCAATCTGTCGATATTTTTTCGTAAGGGTGAAATTCCTAATTGAATTTCGATACCGATTCGCCAACGTGAAAACATAAATAATGGCTCTTTCAAATATTGATATTATCTTTTTGGATCTCACGTTTGGAGGTTATAATTGCAACGTGATATCATTCCCGTTGTCATTCGAGGCTGGCATACTCATAAATATATATACGCTAAGGTTTCCCGTTATCGCGGAAAGCGCGGGGAGCGTAACAGAGGTCGCCCGAGGAAAGGATAATTAATTTTAATTATAACTTCCATTAAGCTGACCTTCCGCCCACCGACAGGTTATAAATGTACGTGTGTACAATCCCAAAAGGTGTGTAGCATCAGAGAGCACGGCTAAATCCAGTATCCGTATCCAGTTACGCCCACGGCGTATCCCCGAGTCTTTTTCACCATCGTCTACGAAGAACCACAGCTCCCGGTTGCTCCCCTCCCCCCTCCTCTCTCTCGCTCCTCCGCGACCCAAACTGATTTATCGTCCGGTTGTTACTCTTCGACTACGCAAATAAGAACACGCGAGGTTTCTTCCAAATATAATATTATAATAACAATAATGACGATTTTTTATTTTATATTTTTTTTTCGACGATTTTTTATTTTATTTTTTTAATTTTTTTTCTCGACGATTTTTTATTTTATATTTTTTTAATTTTTTTTCTCGACGATTTTTTATTTTATATTTTTTTAATTTTTTTTCTCGACGTTTTTTTTATTTTTTTTTAAATTTTTTTTCTCGACGATTTTTCATTTTATTTTTTTTTATTTTTTTTCTCGACTATTTTTCATTTTTTACGTCCGTTTTTTTTTTATCATTGTCCATGATTTTTTGTTTTATCGTGGACGATTCTTTATTTTTCATTGACGATCAAGAATTTTCTTGAAGAAATATTTGACTTTTGATTTAATTTGAAAAAAGTAGATGTGTTGGAAAAATCAATTGCACCCAAACAGACGCAAAACCACATTAAAAATAATGACATTCAGCAGGAAATCAGTTGCAAAGCAATTTTATTCTAAAACGAATTTAAAAAATGGTATTTATTAGAAAAATCAATTGAAAAATAATTATATTCAAAATCAAACTTAAAAAAATGCGATTTATAAGAAAAATTAATTAAAAAACAATTTTATTCAAAATCAAGTTTAGAAAATTTCATTTTATGAAGAAAATCAACTGAAAAACAATTATATTCAAAATTAAACTAAAAAAATTCAATTTATCAGAAAAATTCATTGCAAAACAATTTTATTTAAAACCAAACTCAAAAAAATTCAATTTATCAAAAAAATCAATCGAAAAACAATTAAATTCAAAGTCGAATTCAAAAAAATTCAATTCATCAGAAAAATCAATTGCGAGACAATTTCATTCAAAATCAAATTTAAAAAAAAATCATTTTATCAAGAAAAAAGTCAACTAAATTAAAAAACAATTCAATTCAAAATCGTACTCGATAAAATTTAATTTATCATAAAAATCAATCGCAAAACAATTGTATTCAAAATCCAATAAAAAAAAAAACATTCCAATTTATCATAAAAATCAATTGGAAAATGATAATATGCAAAAGGAAATATAAAAAATGATATTTCCTCGAGATGCTCGAAGCGAAAACGGATGGCCTGGAAAACAGTCTCGGTAACTCGAATTTCCCAGGTCTCCGGTATCGTTCCTCACTTCTGGGGGAAAACATATTGGGACGTTATTAAATTCTTGGCTAATACCCTGGAATAACGGTGACGGAGGATCGGCCGTTGGCCGAGAGAGGGCCACGCCCTCTGTATACCTCCAAGTGAGTAACTACCAAAAGAGATAACCCTCGTACACCGTATGCATATTACTAGGGACTCGATGGCCCGTAGAGAAGGGCGCAAACCGCACGATTTAACAGAACGTACCAACCTCGCATCACGCCCATTTGCTTACCCTCGATTCACCTTTTAATAAAATAACCGGACCGGCTGAGTGTCAGTGTGATTTACGTGCCCAGCAATCCTGGGACGCATCATCATCAACAGCCCCTCATTCAGTATCGATTCTAAACGATCTTCCAATTTTACACCGGTCACCCATCATTTTCGAACTACCGGAAATCGTTATTTCAATCGCGACGTAATTGTATTATTATTACCATTTTTTTAACGCTGTTTAAACATGGTTTAACTTTTTTTTACTTTTTGGAAATTTTTCTGTTTTATTATTATTATTATTATTTTTTTAGACTTTTGGTTTTTTAGAATTAGAAGAAATTACCCATAATTAATGGGTAATTTCAATCGTGATGCAAATATATTATTTTTACCATTTTTTAAACGCTATTTATACATGTTTAACATTTTTTTAAAATATTTTTTTTTAGGATTATCATTTTTTCGGACTTTTGGGTTTTTAGAACCATCGCGATGGTTTTAGGAGGAGTAGTATATTGAAGTAAAAAAAATGAATATATTAATTTGAACGTGTGAAAAAACCAAATTTGAACAATTTTTACATTATGATAGGCCATAATTAATGGGTAAAGTCAATCATGATACAATTATATTATTATTACCATTTTTTAAACGCTATTTAAACATGTTTCAAATGTTTTTATTTTTTCGAAATATTTTTTTTTTAAGAATCCTAATTTTTTTTCAGTTTTGGTTTTTTAGAACTATCGCGATGGTTTTATAGGGAGTATTATATTGGAGTAAAACAATGAATATATTAATTTGAACGTGTGAAAAAACAAAATTTGCACAATTTTTGCATTATGATAGCCTATAGTGATTTACGTGACTTATCTTCCCTATTATCAACCGTCAGTGATTGATTGATTGATGAATCATGGGCGTGGTGAACCGTCAACGCAAAAAAAAAAAATTTTAAAAGATCGTGGACGCCCAAATTCGAAGCAGACAGAGGGATTTGTAGAGAGTGGCAACTATGCATGCTCACGTTTAGCGCACAATCGTTAAACTATCCAAGAGATTTAACGACTGACTAATGGCTACGAGTAACGAGAACACGTCGGGCCTGCTCGTCGATCGTTCGAACATATCGATGGGGATCCCTCCCACCTCACATTTTCCCCCATACAACTATATACGTATGGGCAATTCCGTAACCCAAAAAACCTTTTTTTCGAAATTTTACTAGTTTTTTCCAAAATTTATATTCTAAAAATTGGGTAATTTTAATGTTAGCATCCAAAGCTTTTGGATTTTTATTTTTATTGTTTTAATTAGTTAATTTCAATTATTCAAATTCATTTTCGTAAAATCAGATTGTTATGTAAATAAAATACTTTTTAGAAAATATTTTGCAAAATAAATTGTTTGGATTTGTTAGGTCTTTCATAAAAAGACGAATTTTTTAATATTATAAAAATCAGGAATTGTGAAAATTGTTTAATCTAAATTTTAGCAAAAAGCTTTTGAATTTGAATTTTAATTATTTTAATCAGTTACTTCCAATTTTTTTAATTCATTTTCGTGAAATCAGATTGTCATGTAAATAAAATACTTTTTAGGAAATATTTCGTGAAATAAATGGCAATATTGTTACGAAATATTTGCAAAATGAATAGTTTCGGTTTGTTTGGTCTTTCATAAAATAACGAATTTTTTAATTTAACAAATTTACTAAATTTGTAATATTATGAAACTCATAAATTGTAAAAATAGTGTAATTTAAATTTTAACAAAAAGCTTTTGAATTTTAATTTTAATTAGTTTAATTAGCTAATTTCAATTTTTTAAATTCACTTTCGTAAAATCGGATTGTCCTGTAAATAAAATACTTTTTATAAAATACTTTGCAAATTAAATTGTTTGGGTTTGTTCGGTCTTTCATAAAATTACAATTTTTTTAATTTAACAAAATTACGAAATTTTTATTACTATAAAAATCATAAATCTTTTTTGCAATGAATTTGCATTGGATTTTGTTATGTTTTATGAAGTAGGAAATTGGGTCCGATCGGTAAGGTATATTCGAAGGGAAGGTGAAAATTGGAGGTGGAAAGGAGAATATCGAGAATAAAAGGTCCTGTGTTTAGCATAGGTAGTCCTGTACCCATATATACGTACGTACACGTATACACGTTCGTTCGTCGCGGAAATTGTGGCACACGCATTGGGACTACCGGAAAGGGGCAGTGACTCTGCTGTCCGGTACACCCGAGCCCTTCCATCAATTCCCTCCTGCGATCCCTTTTTTTTTCTCTCCTTTATTTCGTCTCGCTCAATTTTTTCTCCCGTTTTTTGTTTTCCCAACGACCACATTACACGTACACGCGCCACGAACGATCGTTCTTTTTTTTTTTCATAATGGCTCACGCGATCCTGACTTGGCAATTTTTTTTTTTACATACGACCTTCCATGTCCAAACGACCGGATATTTTGAACTTTTGAAATTTTGCAATTTAAAAAATCGAGGATTAAAAAAATTAAAAAGAATTACGTTTTTTTCTATTTTATTTTATTTTATTCCTATTTTTATTTTTATTTTTTATTCAAACGTGATAAAAAATTTTACGAATTGTTTATCAATTTATGAATCTTGCTTCTCGATTTTTTTTATCTCAACAAAAAAGTGAGAGACAAGTGCAAAAAAACCAAATAAAAAAAATTAATTTCATAAAACAGCGGATGGTTTTTTTTTGTTTTCAACAATTCTGGAAGATGGATGTTTTATAGATTGTTTTTTTTTGCAAATTCACAAATCTTTTTTTGTTTCATTGTTTTTTTTATTGGACATATTTAAAAAAAAGATGGTTATCTATAAAAATTCGTTTTTTTTTCTTCTGGAACGATTCGTACGTTCAATGGACAAAAGTGCAATGCGTAACGAATGACTCACTCCCGTATAATTTACCGGATCCGAATTCTCGTTCACATTTTATTTCCTCGCCAGACTGTTGTTCCACGTGACGACGGGAATAATAAAATTTACTGCTATCCTGTCGAATAATCGAGGGTCGCCACCCGCCTTTTTTTACTGTTTTTTTTTTTACTATTTACCAACCCAAACCAACCCAAACAAAATTCATTTGTCACTAAAAAATAATTCTCATTCGACTAGAAATAAAGATTTCTCAATAAGAATCCAACCCAAACGAACAAAAAAATAGTAATCGTTATTGGATAACTAATTAAATCTTAAAAATAAAAACCCAACCCAAACAAACCCAAACAAATCCAAGAAATAATTTTTATTAGATAACGAATTAAACGTTCGAAATAAAAAATCAAACTCAATCCAAACAAGTCCACCTGTATCCAAAAAATAATTTTTATTAGATAACAAATTAAATGTTCAAAATAAAAAATCAAACCCAACCAAAACAATTCCACCTGTATCCAAAAAATAATTTTTATTAGATAACGAATTAAATGTTCGAAATAAAAAATCAAACCCAACCCAAACAAGCCCACCTGTACCCAAAAAATAATTTTTATTAGATAACGAATTAAATGTTCGAAATAAAAGAAATCAAACCCAAACGAGCTGACCTTTGGCGTAAAAATATTTTTTATTGGATTACCGACGAATGAAGTGTCGAAGATAAAAATCGATAATTCCATTGATCAATCGAGCATCGTATAGCTCTCGGAATTTTATTCAGCGAATAATGGAGCGATGGAGTTGAATGCGAGCTAGAATTCACGTCGGGCATTGGCATATATCATTTTCACGTTGAAATCATCGTGAGCGATATTTCCATTTTGCATAAACGAATATGTGTACATATCAAATATCGCCACAATTTCACGGGTTCAATTTTACGTTCGTGAGGCGTATCCAATACGAAGCACTATATATATATATATTCAAATTCGAAGTGTGCGAAGAGACAGATAGTGGTTGTCGAACGGATCAGCCTGCCATTCAGAATTATCGGAGCGTACAAGCCCGTTGTTTTTAACGATGAATAGAAAAGTTTCCCCGCGAGCAGATAACTCATGAGTGAGGTGACGTGAGCGTCGAATAAAAAAATAAAAAATGAAAAAGAATCAAAAATCCGAATAAAAATAACAAATTACTTCGTCGAAATTATTATCATATTCATTTCCAAAACAGTATTATTTATTCGCCAACGATTTTATTTTCTTTCATTATTTTATTTTTTTATTTACAAATCTGTATATATATAATACTTTGACCAAAAGTATTAGGCATCCTACAATTTTTCTACCCGGACGAAAAATCGAATTTCTCGGCGAAAAAGAAATCGTAAAAATTTGTTCAAAAAAACGAAACTAAAGCTAACAGTTACCTCTTCAAACATCTAATTTCTGAATTCCGGGATCACCGTTTTTTTAAGTTCAGGCTTTTTCTGTTTTTTGTTCTGACATTAAATTCGATATCTCGGCGAAAAATGATCGTAACTCAATTTACCAAACGGCCTTTCAAAGAGGACAAAAATCGCTTCCTTTTGCTTTTTCATTCTCATTTTTGTGATTTTTTTTGTAGCCGGTACGTTACTTCGAAAATTACGGAATTTTCCACTGTTTTCGTACTTTGCACAATCTCTCGCTAGACTTTGAAAAATAGTGATATCGAAATTTAGAGATTAGATGTTCCTAGAGGTTACTATTAGCTTCAATTTCGGTTGTTGAACAAATTTTTACGATTTTTTTTCGCCGAGAAATTTGATTTTTCGTCCGGATAGAAAAATGATTAAATGCCTAATACTTTTGGCCAAGGCTGTATATACTTTTTCAAATATTTCATTTTCCTCGTTATCGGTTTTTATTTCAAAAAAATTTATTTATCAATTCGCTGGTGTTTGTTTAGCTGTGGTTTCCAAATTATCTCTCAAACCATCCCCCCCTCCCAACCCCTCTGGACCCTTTTTGCCATTTTGACGACTTCTGTTCGTCACGGTGTCAATCAGCTGATGACTGTTTCGTTACTCGCCCTATTAGGTTCGTAAATAGTATGTTCTGTCATCAGGGAAGGGAAAGGTTTTTTCAGGGGGGAGTCTGGATCGAGAATGGCCGGGTGGTGATGCGGTGGCTTTCAGCTAATGCTTTTCGATGCCACGTGAAAGTGGTCGATCGTGGAGGGTGCTGATACCGGGTGATAGGAGCGGTCACTCCTGTCGACGCGATCAACCGTCTCGCTCAGTCACGATGAGAGAGAAAGAGAAATTATCAGGGTTGGGGGATGGTTGGGAGGAGGGGGAGAAAAGAGAAAATAGGGGGGGGGCTGAGTATCGATTTCTATAACCGTTTGATTTCGTTTGCTTTTGTTTCGAATCCCACTATGTTTGATGAGCTGACAGGGAAAGAGGGGGGGGGGAGGGGGAGGTCGTCTTTTACCATTTTTCCTCTCGAGCCCCAAACACCCAAAACCAGCACGTTCGGGGGAAAACATTTTCGGGTTGCGGTACGAGTCGCGTGGAACGGTTTCACCAATGGAAGTCAATGGGAGTATTGAGTTAACGGGGTACATCACAGGAATAATGAAATCAATGGTGGAGAGGCTTGAGGAATTTAACAAATAAAAATCACTGGAATGAAATCACTGATGAAATCTATGAAAGAATGAAGTAAAAAAAAAAGATTATGAAAAACCATCAATGAAATCAGTAGAAGAATGAAATCACTGTTTAAATCCGTAAAAAATCGAATAAACGATAAAATTAGTAAAAACCATGATTGAGAAAACGAAACCATTATTAAAATCACTAAAAGAATAAATCAGCAATTACATCCCTAAGAAATCAAATAAACAAAATAATTACGAAAAACCATCATTGCAAGAACGAAAACGTCAATAAAATTACTAAAAGAATAAATCAGGAATTAAATCCCAAAGAAATCGAATAAACAATAAAAAATTATGAAAAACCATAATCAAAATAATAAAATCACCAGTAAAATCACTAAACAATAAAATCACCAATTAAATCCCTAAAAGAATCAAATCAACAAAAAATTACGAAAAACCATCATCAAAATCATAAAGTCACCAGTAAAATCACTAAAAGAATGAAATCACTAATTAAATTCCTAAAAGAATCAAACAAACAAAAATATTACGAAAAACCATCCTCAGAAGAACGAAATCACCAGTATAATCACAAAAAGAATGAAATCACTAGCTAAATCCCGAAAAGAATCAAATAAACAAAAAATTACGAAAAACCATCATAAAAATAATGAAATCACCAGTAAAATCACAAAAATAATGAAATCACTATCTAAATCCCTAAAAGAATCAAATAAAGAAAAAAAATTACGAAAAACCATTATGAAAATAATGAAATCACCAAAAAAATCACTAACCCAAAGAACAAACCAAAAGAACGATTTTTGTTATTCTTGGCAAGCATTTCTCGGTACAGGTGAGCATTGTAAAGGGACTGGAACACGTTTGTGTAGATTTTGGCTCATCTATAGTGCACAACTCATCATGGCTGAGAAGATTCGTCTCCATTAGAGACAGCTCGCGTTTGGCTTATATCCATGGCAACCCGCAGCGCGTTTGAATCAACGCAGCTCCGAGACTGATGCGGCTTTACTTGGCTCCTGGGCCACACGTGCGCCCATTCTCTCCTCCACGTTGCACATATATTACAAACTCCCTCGCGAATAACGTTCGTAATATTGCACACGGGAATTGGGTGGGCGTATCGGCGTCGCGAACAATCGACGTTTCGAACGTGCAAAAGTACTTTTCGCTTTTAGGGTTTTTATGGTGTAGGATTGTGATTTCGGGACTCGTGACAAGTCAGGCTTAGGTCGAGACGTTTTTTCGAATTTTTTGAAATTTATTTGTTTGCTTTTTTGGATTTTTAAAATTGATTTTACTGTTAATTGAATTTTAAGTCGATTATGTCGGATTTAGACACTTGAGATTTTACTTTTTATTTTATTAATAGTTAATTTAATTTACTGGCAAATGAATTAACAGTTAATTGAATTTCTAGTCAATTAAATTTCTAGCCAATTTAAATGTACAGTTAATTGAATTTCCAGTCAATTAAATTTCCAACCAATTAAATGTACAGTCAAAAGAATTTCCAGTTAATTGAATTTCCAGTCAATTAAATTTCCAGTTAATTGAATTTCCAGTTAATTGAATTTAAAGTAAACTAAATTAACAATAAATTCGATCAACAGTTTATTGATTCTTCATTCAAGTCATTTGATGTCCAATTGATTTCGCAAATACTTGATTTTACACAAAAAAAAAAAACAAAAAAAATTATTTCGCGAGCTTTTGGATTTCGAGGTAGAAAAGCACGATAAAAATATAGAGTATATAAATACGAAGTTCACACATAGAAGTCTCGGAAATCTCTCGACGTACCTCTTTCCTCCTCTCTCGAATCGGTTTAATTTCCGTCCGTCATTTCCGATACCTGTCCGTTGCCGTCAGACGCCAGTACATTTCATAATGGCGGATTAAAACGAGAAATGGCCAGTCCTCGTGCATGCGAGATTGGAAAGAGACGAAGAAGGGAGTTGGGGGGGGGGGGCTTGAATTTACAATGGTGAGAAAGCCCGACTGTTTTTTTTTTAATTTTTTTTTTAGAGAGAACGAGATACGAAGCGATGATGCATTGGCTTCGCGAGGCTTTCCAATGTACGCGAGGACCTTTTAGGGATAAAGGATGGAGTCCCGACCCTCCCAACGTTTTCCTTTTATTTAACAAACGGCTACTGGACCCGGAGATTCCTTTCTTCTCCGAGCTTTTATTTTATCGAAATTCTCGTATGCTTTTATGCCCGTTTATCGTATATTGGTGGGACATCAATCCAGTTGTAATTTCTGATCGTTCTCGAAGCGCCTGTAAAAAAAAAAACATTTTTTTAGTCCTCGTTGCGATCGTATGGAAGCATGAATTTTTCATTAAAGCCGGATTTTACTTTAAAACTGGAAAAAAATCGGTCTTTTTTAATTTATTTTTATATTGGAGAATAATTTTATTATTTTTGTGATTTTTCATTTAAAGGAAAATCCTCTTCCAATGGAGATCGAAAAATACGTTATTGGATGCTCACGGTTATTCCGGGTCGCTGTTCCAAAAATATTCCCGGGTTGATTCGATTAAGGAAATTATCAGCTAGTCGTGGTTGGAAGCGAGCGAATAATTTTTGGTTAGCTATTCCTGGCACACCGCGAACGAGAATAATCCATTCTTAATTCCATTGGCCTGATTTATTTGGTTGGAATAAAACTGGGTGTTGAATGCTACTTGAGTTCACACTTTCGGCCAGTAAAACTTTACTAGTGTTTATTAATGCAAAAAAAGATCGAAAAAAATATCGCTGGAGGAAAAATTTCGATTTTATTGTTTAGGTGGCCTTTTTCTAAAACCAAACCCAAAGAAAGTCTAGAAAACTCAAACAAATTCAAAGGGAACCCAAAGAAAGCCAAGAAACCCAAACAAACCCAAAAAGCCAAGAAATCCGAAACAAACCCAAAGAAAGCCAAGAAATCTCAAGCAAACCCAAACAAACTCAAAGAAAGCCAAGAAATCCCAAACAAACCCAAAGAAAGCCAAGAAATCCCAAACAAACCCAAAGAAAGCCAAGAAATCCCAAACAAATCCAAAGAAAGCCAATGAAACCCAAACAAACCCAAACAAAGTCGAAAGGAAGCCAAGAAAACCCAAACAAACCCAAAGAAAGCCAAGAAAATCAAAACAAACTCGAAGGGAACCCAACGAAAGCCAAGAAAACCCAAACAAAAAAACCCAAAGAAAGCCAAGAAAACCCAAACAAACTCGAGACAACCAAAAAATCCAAGAAATCGTGTTTCACTGAAGAAACTGACTCGAAGTGACAAAAAATCGTAAAGTTAAATCGTAACGGACAGTTGAACGTCAATGGTGCGTCTGGGTCATTAATTATTTATTTCGTAAGTGAAATCGTCTGGTCGTCCAAACCCAACAGGTCTGAACCCTTCGAAGGGTTCCCGTAAGGTTTTATCAGCACTTGAACTCTGGGAAATGTCTCTTATTTGTCATGCACCCTTGACACGCCTGTGAGGAGGAGCCAGTCATGGCCAGAAACGAATAAATTCATAAATTCGTGGCTCGTTTCGCCGATGGCCTCTAATGTACAGAATGGAAGTCCATTCCAACCCTGTCTCGGAGAAACACACCCTCCCTTTCCTTGTAATGGACGATATCCGATGCACCCCTAAAAGCATTCCGTTCGAGGAATCAGTGGCCGTCAACGAGAAAAGAGGCAACCCGTAACGAAGTGGCTCATTGCCTCGACGACAGGGATGACTCACCCAATTCGATCCATTCCCACGAGTTATTCGTAATCTCGTTAATCAAAGAACAAAAACCTCCCTACTTTTAAAGGGAAGGGAATATTTGAATTTCAACTTCATTTTGGAGCAGGGTGAGCAGAATTGAATCGAACGTAGCACCAGCAGTCGAAAATTGATAGCAATGAACCCAAGCATATCGAATCAAACCCAAATAAACCCCTAAGTAAGCTAAGGAAACCCAAACAAACTTAAGGGAACTCGAAGAAAGCCAAAGTAAGCCAAGGAAACCCAAATAAACCCAACGCAACCCAAACAAACCCAAAAAACCTCAAGGAAATCGAAACGAACCCAAACAAACTCAACGCAATCCAAACAAACCCAAAAAACTTCAAGGAAATCGAAACGAACCCAAACAAACTCAACGCAACCCAAACAAACCGCAAAGAACCCAAAAAACCGTAAATAGACCCAAACAAACCCAAACAAGTTTACATAAACCAAGAAAACTCACTAAACCCCAAAAAATCCAAAAAACCCCAATATGTCCAAACAAATGGAACCAACCTCGAGAAAACTCAAACAAATAAATTACCCATTGAATTTTCACAAACCCAAACAAACTCCGACAGAGCTAACAGATGTACGAGCTTCAAACCCCAATATTCAGCACAAAGCCAATAGACAGATCAACAAAAAAGAGCGTAGGATAAGTTCGATAAAAAATATTCCCTGTACGTAGAGTCTATTCATCAGTGATAGCCGAAGCTTTTCCTCGTGAATTGGAGCGCGAATGAATCCTCCGTTTGATAGCGGCATTGAAAAAGATGTAGAAATCAATGGCCTCGGGTATCTGGGATCCGTTCTTTTCTTTGGGCTTTTTCAACTGCAGCAAAACCTGCGAATCGTGGTGGGGGCTGATCCCCCGTCATTGGAGTCGAGATGCAATGCGCTTCCGGTTCCGTTTGGCTTGTGGTAGTACCTCCCTCAACGGCCTTGCTCTTCCGTCAGTCGGGACTTCTTTCTCTGTAACCGACAAACCAATTATCCTCCTTGGCATCCCGCGTCGACGGCAGCATCGCGAATTTCTCGATAAGACAAAAAAACACCTAAAGGAAAGGTCGAACCGTCACTGGCGGTTTTCGGTGTAATTTTCGCGATTCGCCAAGCAAAAAACGAAAGTGAAAAAAATTGCCCAGTTTTCTAGATAACTGGATGGATTCTAGGGATATTTTTGGATTTAGGGTATCTAGGAAAAACTAGGGAATGTCAATACCCATTGATGGATAGATTTTTGAAGATTTGATGAAATCCATCATTCGTTGGATTTCTATTATCAGTTTTTGGATTCTGATGTTGAATTAACTTGATTTATCGTCAAGCTCATAATGTCTGGGTTGATAAAAGTTGTTTTGAATAACTGGCTGGAATCTATCGTTCCTTTTTTCTTTGGTTTATAGAAATTTTTCAATTGTTGTATAAACTTCAAGATTTCTGATCAATAAAACCGTCTGGGTCAAATCTGTCCAATTGATGGTCTAAAGTGACATCTACTATGGAGGCAGTCTATTTCCAGCGCAATATAATGAAGCTATCTCATAAGTCTGAGTGACGTTTACGTCTAGGTTATGAAAGCCGTGGAAAATCGTGGGCATCAAAGAAAATTTCATTTCGCGAGGGCAACACATCAGACGGTAAATGAGAAGGAAAAATCAGAGAAAGCTGGAGTACGGTATAGACCTTTAGAACTGACGGAGTAAAAGTGAACCACGAGTGGAAAAGACCTCAGTATCGTTTCGTACGAAGAGATCTGTCTCGTTTTGCGCTTGGTACACACTCGGATGCACTTAATGGTTGTACGGACTTTGTTGGGGAACGCCACTAGCCGCAACGAGTTATCTCACGCTCTTTCGCTCTCTTCTTTCGGGCTCTCGGGCCTGTTCTTCTTTCCTGGCAGTTGCGCGAGCTGATACCACTGCTGGATGCCTGTGGATCTCACTCGGCAACTTTTTAATCACCCCCGGCTTCAACAAAGATTGCCGAGGCTGTATTTCGAAAGGACACAAAAACCAGCTCCGCTGCGGAACGCCGGCCAACCTGGGTCCCTTCATTCGAGCCTTTATTGTTTTTTTTACCATTTCGTACGATCCTCCGTATCTCCTCCTCACTTGCTCTGATTTACCTCAATGTCTTTGTTCATCAAAAGGTTTAACTTAATTGTGTAACGTTCGAAAAAGTCAATTTTCAATCTTCGATCAAGCCCAATCGAAGCCTGATAGCTTGTTTGGGTTTATACACAAAATAATCCAATAGTATGAAAAAAGAGAAATTTTTGCCATGTTTTTAATCGAAGACGATTTTCTAAGCTAATGGCTTTGACGAAACTCACTTTAGGATTGCTTCAGGATTTAGGATCCTGATGGCAATCTTCCACTTTCGACCAAGCTCAATCGAAGCCTGATAGCTTGTTTGGGTTTGCACACAAAATAATCCAATTGTGTTAAAAAAGATACATTTTTGCCATATTTTTAATCGAAGACGATTTTCTAAGCTAATAGCTTGGACGAAACCCACTTTATGATTGCTTCAGGATTTAGGATCCTGATGGCAATCCGTTTCTTCGGGTTGATGACTTAGCTCGGAGAAATCCTGAAATCCACCCTTAATCTGCCATATTCCATAAGGCGTACATTAATCTTCGGGATGAAAAGTTGAAACCGCGTGACGAAGACATCAGGAGTAAGGGTAGAAGGTTGAAACGCGAAAGCCTGGGGCGCTTAGGATCGCGGAACGACCGAGGTACGAACAAAACGACTAGGATTGCTACCGGCGTCATTCACGTGTAATACTTCTCGCTACGGTCTCGGGTAACGCACGGTTTTATCACATCTTGAAGGCAAAGGGTGTCACAGGCAAAAATTTGCTCGCGGCGTTGGAATATCCAAACTGGTGTATTACTTAGACACTGGGTTTTATTAAACCCGAACAAACCCAAACAAAGAAAGTGATCGTGCTGGGTTTGTTAACCCCAAACAAACCCAAACAACGACAGGGATCTTACAAGTATCTATAAATATACGTATGAGAATTGCGCATCACCCCCAGTAGGTTTTAAGACAATGAGGGATTCCCCCTGATAGACCCCAAGAAAATTCTTCTTTTTGTCAGGTCCCATCATCCAATGGCATCCCTTTCTGATTGTCGTTTCCTATTTGCGTATCCCCTAATGGCCATATCTTTTTTTTTTCGTTGTTCTTTCTGATGGCACTCTCGCCAACTTTTCAATCACGGGATTAGACTACAGTCAAGGCTACCCCGAAGTATCTCCTGACGCCCACATTGCGGGGGGGGGGGGGGGAAGGGCCAAAAGCCGCCTGTTGGCTTCTGGCAAAAAGTTGGTAGGATCGGTTGATGGACATCAGTTGTCTCTTTTGTCTATCCAGCTAAGAGTGTCTGGAGGCCTCTTCAGTTGTATTGATTGGGTGAGTGATAGCGTTCTTTTTGCCCGATAATTGACCGTGATGTGAATCCCTTTTGTGTTTCAGTACAGTGATCGGTCTACGGCGGTTCTTCTGATCGTCTCTCTAGCTGGGATCAAAGTATGCAGTCCCGATGGAAAAGTAAGTGGTCCAAAGTAATACTAGCCGCTTTAGGGAGGTATGCGGTGTACCAACCCACCTTCAGCCCACCGAGCATTCTCTTATCCCGTGTTGGGAAGCGTTAAAAAAGAAAAGTGACCAGACGAACGGCCGCAAAAGCGACGTACTTAACAAAAAGATTTTAAAAAAAATGAAACGAAGGAATCCCTGTGTATTCGGGCGAGCTTTTTTTTTTATGAAACCGCGAGGAAGTATCCTAGCAAGCTGGCGCACAAAGAAACTCGGTCAAGCCGTTGCGCAAGAGCTTCGCAAATCGCCTGGTGGCTTGAGAGCTTCGGTAGCGAAACCTCTTTTTGCACTTTCGGCTCTTACGTTCCCCGAAAATTGGTCCGCCGTGATATGCTCCGGAAAAAAATTCAGCCGAAACCTCTCAGCCGCCCGAGAAGGTTTTGCTTTCTTTTCAGAACGGACAATGTATCCGTGCGAAAAAGGCAACGTTTGCTTGTATTCTTGATACACATGGTATTCTAGATCGACATGTGACGAAATAAAATAGACAACTGATTGAACAAGGATTGTCTAGACTGGAGTAGATGGACATCTGTTCAAATTGGATAGCTGTTTAGGCAAAATCAATTACCAGACGAGGTAGACGACTGTCTAGATTGGATGGATAAGTGCTTAGAGTAGGGAATTATCTAAACTGCCTAGACCAGATAGAAAATGTCTAGACTAGATCGACAACTGTCTAGATCAGAAAGAAAACTGCCTAGAATGGAAAGTCAAATATTTAAACTGAATAGACAACTTTCTAGGCTAGATAGCCGGCTGACTGGACTAGACAACTATCTAGACTAGATAGATAACTGTCGAGGTCAGATAGACAACTGTCTAGATTAGAAAACCAAATATCTGATATAGAAATGTCACAGCCGCAATAATTTTACCATATAATTTCTGTCTCTTTCTAAGCCGCGGTACCTTAACTCCGTATCTCTCCAAAAACCAGACACTCAAAAGGAAATTGAAGCACCACTAGGGTGACATATGGACCTATATCTTGCATAAATAAATCCGTGCTGCTAATTATTTAGTGGCGTAACAACATGCGACCAAGACGACTCAACATCCGGTCTTCTTGAACACTCGATAAAATTAACCGAGACAAAGAGTGTGTCAAAAGCATAAGGATACCAGACCCAGCTCTGTCATATCTATCAACCTGTACGCATCATATGCCATTTCGCCGAATTGCGGAACAAAGGTCTACTACCTTGCGATGCAACCTCTATCACATAAAATGCATATAAGACCGATTCTACGAATTTATATATGTATACGAAAATGCATCGCCTTGCAACCAATCGCGATTTACGCTATACGTCATTGACCAATCCAGAAAGAAATGCATCAATCGAATCATCCCCTCCTAAAATTGCACTACACAAAAAGATTCCTCCTGCAATTCAGTCTTCCGACAACTTTCCTTCAGAAAAGATTAATTAACTACCTATTCGCGAACAACTTACGCGTATCACATCTATTCCTTTTGCGAACTTATGAATTTTAGTATCGAAATATTCATAAATATACCCGAGTTATTATTCACCTTTAACTGTGTATCGCGATCATATACCTTACAATTACATATACGATGTAATTGTAAGAACACGCATACAACCTCAAGAGTACTTTCGACCGTCTCATACACGAACAATCACATCAACACCAGGCTGCAGCTAGGGCTTCGAATTCACGAGCGGTGACAAAACAAAAACAGCGAGCGAGCGAGCGCGAGTATCACGCACTATCATCCAATGTAAGCGACACTTGTTTTACTCTTTATTATTCCCATCGTTCCGACGGACTTCTTGGTCCGAT